>JAHIAM010002836.1:0-39034 GCA_021605205.1 Aegilops longissima
GCACAACCGAAGATTTGGTGGGTTCTTCCTCCTTTTGCCGACCGTGGGACATCCATCATCCAGGTCGTGTCATGAAAGAAAATAAGTGGGATTAGTTGATAAGTTGAAGCCACGAGATGTGCATCTTGGGTTAAGCGTAAATAGAATCTTACTACTCTTGAGTAACTCAAAAGCGTCCACCAAAGATCTTTCTTGGATTTGTTTTCATCACCGGCACGTCGAGGTGAAAGATGTGCGAGTTGATTGGTCGCTTGCGTTTTCAGCGACATGTGGGACCACATGTGAGCAAATGAGCGATGGGCTCCAGGCGTCCATGGCTGGTGAGAAAGAGATAGAGTCTTGAGCACGAACTACAGGAAATTTGTTCTCGTCTTGTACCTCGATATAGGCTCGATATAGTGGGGTGGCATGGGCCATAACTAGCATTCACGTCTAGCTTTTCGGCTGCATACCCACGAGTCCCATCAAACACCAATTTTCTTGGAGTCCGGGCTACAACCATCTCTTCTCCCTCTGTTTTCTCAGCCATCGCGCGGTGGGCGAGGTGGGGTTTGCGATAGTAGGTTTGCTCAACTACGGTCCCACTTGTAAGTGAAAATGCAACACCATACGCATTCCGCTTGGTACGCGTGCGGACCAACCGTGTGGGGTGCGGCCTTGAAACGGCAGGCTTTTCCTTTTGAACTCATAACTTGTAAAATTTGGTTACGCTCCATGGCGCGATCGATAGATGAAAATAACAATTTTGCCTAGAGTAATGAGAAGTTTTGTTCGGCGTCGTTCAAGCATAGATGCATACGAAAATTATGAAGTTGATCGAAAGGTAAGATAATTACTGTAGTATCATATACTACTACATGGATTTGTGGAAGATAAAAATACATACGGATCCATCAACGACATCCTCACGCCCTAGTGCGGGTCACCAACCGGCGTATGAGGAGCAGCGGTGTTGGCGGCGAGCTCAGCGTGCTTGAATAGTCGTCCAAGGTTGCCTGCGGTCCAAGAAGGCCGATGTCCTATCATCCTCCTCTTGCATGCGTGTAGATGTGGGTGATTATGTCCATGGTGTCTTGCTGCTTGCGGTATTGCTGTGTGCCAGCGACCTCAAGTGGACATTCTCCGGTATGACGAAGCGATCGCAGGGCCACCGGTGCATCAAATAGGTTGTCACCATAGTGGCCGTTGAGGTGGCGGGCATCGCGAGAACTTTGGTAGCGTCGGTGAAGGCTTACGTCAAAGTCGTCCGCGAGCTTCTTGTGACGGTGAACTTGTCGAGAAACCGGCGAGGACCTCGTCGAACAAGAGACAAGCTGTCGTCCAAGCGGCTCCTCGCCCTACCGGCCTCAAGCAATACTACACAGGCGTTCCTCGTTGCGGGCTGCGGCGGCATCATGGATCATCTGGCACAGCGGTTGATGCTCGCGCTCATCGCCTCCATGGGTCTAGCAGCTTCTACTAGTCAAGCGATCTTGCGATTGGTGATCACTCTTGCCCTTGGTTAGTGTAAGTGCATCTAGTGCCCTTAGTGATTTTGGTGTATTGAAGACTTATTGGTTAAGGATCTAATGCGTTTGTGAGTGTACACAGGTCTATAAGTCTATGAGGAGTTTGATGTTTCTGAGAAAATCGACCCTAAAATGAAGTTCTTATTGAAGACTTTGTTATTACGAAGACTTACGAAGACTTTGAAAGTGAAGAAATTGGTGTGACCTTGAGGACTTGGTATTCATTTGAGGAACATGAGCGTGAAGACTTTCATTTCGTTGTTTCATTTTCTCTTTCTTGAGTCATAGGAAACACCGTCTTGTTAAAGGGTCGAGAAATACTATGGAAAAATTTCCATGTGATGCTCAACTCAAAATCCTACACCTACCAATCCCTTGGTGAAGCCTTTGGAAATCTCATACAGTTTAGTCAATTTCTTGATGTGAGAGCGAAGCTCTTACAGTGTTGAGAATTTATTACGGCGAGAGTTAGGAATGCATGATCTTGGATTGCCTACGAGGAGAACATGATATACGAGAATTTGAGATTCAAATTTCGACCGTTCTTGTCTTCTTGGCATGGCCTGTCCCAAAATATCTTATCCACCTAACGGTCATATCATTGAAGGGCATTTATGTCTTATCATGTCGGGCTGCTCCCTAGGCTATAAATAGCCGCCCCTACAACCACTAGCTGGTTGGCTGCTCAAGAAGAAACTTGACACTTGTCATTTGAGCAACCCATTCTCGAGGACTTTGGCGAAAATCATCAGTGAGAAAAACCAAAAACCAAACCCTACAAACCCAAAGTGATTGAGCATCCTTGAAGAGATTGATCCTGCGTGGATCCGGCGCTTGTTACCTTTGAAGAATGTGCTTCTTCAGACGGTTAGGCGTCATGGTCTAGAAACATCAAGAGGAATTGTGGATCGCCGGTGACCAAGTCTGTGAAGGTTTGGAAGTCGCTGAAGACTTACCACAGTGATTGGAAAAGTGCATGTGACCTTAGTTCAAGGAGAATCTGGTGAGGACTTGGTGTCTGAGCTGCGTGCTTATGGCCCTGGGTGTCAGGGACTGTGTGTCCTCGTGTTTAAATACTCGGCCGCTCAACCAGGGCGTATAAGCTGAGACAGCAGTTGGAACTGGTCTACAAATCATTGTCTTCACCAACCTTACTGGTTCTATCTCCTCAACCCTTTCATTTCCTCATTCTTGTGTTGAGTGTTTATTCATATCTGTGTTTGAAGACTTTGGTGAAGACTTTCTCAATTTCCTCAGTTCAATTTCTTGATCATTTGTCTTCATCTTGAGCTATCCTGTGTTTACGCTTTTACGTACTCTTTGCTTGTCTTCATTTCATCATGATGACCATGCCGCGATACATTATGCTTACTTACGAGTACTTATTCCGCTGCAAGTAGTTCTTAGCTAAGGAATTTCCTCACCGGCAAATTCCTCATTGAAGAATTCATAAAATACGCCTATCACCCCTCTAGTCGATATACGCACTTTCAATTGGTATCGAGCAAGGTACTCCCTTGTTACGTGTGATTTTAGTTTAACCACCTCGAGTTTTAGTTATGTCGACCAGCGGTATGAAGAAAGTGACATGCCCTATCTGTGGCGGTCATGATTATCCCAAGTGGAAGGCCATGGTGAGGAAGAGCCTCATGGCAATGGACAGACAAGTTGTGGACCGTCTTGAAATTGGTCTCACTGATCTATGCAAGGCAATGACAGAGATGGTATTCACAAGTACACTCGACTTGACATCATGGCAAAGGATATCATCTGTTCGGGCGCATTATGCATCGTTGCAATCTGAAGCTTATCTGGGACCAAATCTCGGCGTCTATGAAGGTCATCGAACCGTCATGATCCACTGGTTTGAGGACTTCAGGAATCTCTCAAAGCGATGACTTTCAAACCGAGTCATCATCTTACGCATCATGTCTCATGGCAAAGGGTGTCGAGGTAACGAATGTTCCTCATCTAAATTTAGTATTTGTGAATCGATGATGATGGATCGATGATGATATTGAACCTAGCTATACCAAACTTGTTTGCATTGCCGCAAACAACAACATGCCTTGGAAAAGGTTCAAAACATGCTAGATAAGAGTGATGATATGTTAGGTGAAGAAATGGATCGCACTTAATACGGTGAAAATCTTGAGACTTGAGTCTAGGTTTGACAGCCTTCAAGGTCATCATAACACTCTCTTATCGATCATGAGAAACTTTCTTATGAATTTCTTGAAGAAAGCAAGATCTTGAGAAGCTAAGAGTGAATTATGAAGATCTTGAAGGGCGCGATTCATTACTTGCTCAACAAATCAGCGCTTCTCAAGAAGAATTTGTTCCTCCATGCTTAAAGTGCATTGAGCGTGAATCTACTAATTCTTCACTGAATGTTCAAATGCTTCAAGCTGTTACAAATTCTTCACCTGCCTCTGCTATCACTAATTCCTCATCGAGGACATTTCTAGTATCCTTGACAATGCAGGGCTGAAGGAATTGTATATAGCGAGGCATGTACAAAAGCCTCAAAGGGCATCAGACTCTTTGTGATGTGCTTAAAAGCAGATCCTCAAGGAACCCTAGGAAGAGGTATTGCCTTTGAGAGGAAACTCAATCTTGATGGAACATATTGGAAGCTTTGGCGGTATCCCAAAACCTCATGGGTTGCTACAAAGGACCTCAGTTGATCCATCTAACTTATCGGCTTTACATGCGAGTCTCCTCATTCTTATGATGAGTCATTTGACTCAACTATAAACTGTTCAAAAATCAGAATGGTGAAGTATTTGCTAGATATGTTGGCACTAAGCTGAGGAGCGGCTTCCCTATGAAGAAAATCTGGGTTCCCAAGAAGTGCCTTGAAAGTCTTGGTGAATGTCCTCATGACACCACCTATGAAGAATAGGAACCCAGATCAAATTCTTCATATGGACCAAATTCTTCATATGGATCCAAGTTCTCATCGGACAAAATTCCTCGCGTGGATCAAATTCCTCAAAGGATCAATGTCCCCATATGATTATCATCGTGCTAATAACTCTGTTTTTGGGGGTAGAGCTAAGGGCTATGAATATGTGCATTATTCTTCAAACCAATATGTTCATAAGTCCTCGAAGAATTTCTGCTTATTCATATGCTTACCTAACCCCTCTTATGTGAAGCGAAATGGATTGGCCTCTATGCCACCATTCTCATATGGTGCTTTCATGAGTGATGAACTCTTTGCCACCCCTTGAGATGTGGGTGGTAAAGAAAAAGAACTAACCTCTTCTGCGGGTCAGGTCTCCAAGCGTGCATTGAGCGTCTGAAGAATTTCTTTGGGGCACGACAAAAATGCTGAAAGGGCGAGGCTAATCATGATGAAATGAACTTTCATTTCACACGTCCTCATCTTGCTTATCTATTATCTTGGTGATGAAATTCATCGATGAACTTGATATCATATTCTTCACTAAAAGTATATGAGATCGTAAGTTATACTAATTCATCTGCGGGGTGATCAACCCAAAACCCTTGAGTGGGTTCTCGATAGTGGATGTACAAATCACATATTGGTGACAAGAATCTATTGATGGATGCTCCTTATCACCGTCACATCTGAAGCATATCATCTTTCTTGACAAAGGCAAAAGTCGGGTATTGGGTCTTGGTAAGGTTGCGATCTCTAAGGGCGTACACATGGACAAAGTCATGCTTGTTGAGTCCTTAGGATACAACCTCATGTCGATCTCAATGCTTTGTGATCTTGATATGGTTGTTATCTTTGGCAAGCATCGTTGTGTTGTGATTATGGGTGACAATTCCAAAGACTTGAAGGCTTTAGGAGAGGAGACTTGTATATTGTTGATTTCTCTGAGGACCACAACCAGCCGTGTGTCTACTTGCAAAAGCTTGGAAGGCTGGCTATGGCATCGGCGACTTAGTCACTTGAGCATGAGAAATTTGAACACGCTTGCAAGAAGAAGCATGTCATTGGCATTGAGAATGTCAAATTCCTCAAGGATCACTTGTGCGGAACTGTGAAGCTGGAAAAATGACCAAGTCCAAGCATCCAGTGAAGACTATCATGACCACTACTCATCCCTTGAATTGCTTCACATGGACCTCTTTGGTCCTAATCATTACTCAGTATCGTTAATGATGCATCTCTATATGGCTTTGTTATTGTTGATGATTACTCTCGTTACACATGGGTACACATTGTTACTTACAAAATCAAGTGCGGAAGTCTTCAAACAATTTTCCTCGAGGGCTTCAACTAACTTTGGTGTGAAGATCAAACACATCGGGAGTGACAATGGGCTGAGTTCAAGAATTCGGTCTTGATGCCTATCTTGATGAACTTGGTATTACTCATGAGTTATCTGCTCCATATACTCCTCGGAGAATGGCGCGTGGGCGCAGAATAGAACTCTTGTTGAGATGGCTCGCACTATGCTTGATGAATACAAAGCGCCTAGTCGTTTTGGATTGATGCAATTGATCTGCGTGCCACATCATCAACAGTATATCTTCTAAATTCTTCAAGAAGACTGCCTATGAACTCCTCAACGACAAGAAACCCAATGTGAGTTATTTCAAAGTCTTGATTGCTAAATGCTGGATTAGAGGTCCTCATCACAATTCTAAATTTGCGAAAGCACATGAAGGTTTATGCTTGGTTACGGAAAGGACTAGCACACCTCTGAGTCTTCAACATCGCTCTTCACAAGATTGTTGACCTTTGTAGATGTCTTGATTCGATGAAACTAATGGCTGCAAAAGAGCACCTACCTACGTGTTAGATGAACCAACACTGAGGAATCTATCAAGTTCAAGGCATCGAGGATGTCATTCCTCTTGAAGAATCTCTGAAGAATTCATTCTTGTCTGTGAAGAGCGTCGAGTGATGCACTGAAGATAATCTTTGAAGACAATGGTCTTGAGGAAAATGATCAAATTCCTCGGCGACAACCAGCTCATCCTCGCATTGCAAAAGAAGTGCAAGTTGACAAGATCATTGATGATATTGAGCGCGGGTCCTCTCACGCTCAAAAGCTTCACACTTATCTAACTTTTGTGGGCACTATGCTTTTGTCTCTATCCACAGAGCCCACTAAGGTAGATGAAGCATTCTGGAACTGAGTGGATTCAGGCCATGCAAGAAGAATTACATCGATTCGAGCTCAACAATGTGCAGGGAACTGGTCAAGCGTCGAGATCCTGCAAGCATAATATCATTGGCACAAAGTGGATCTACCGCAACAAGCAAGATGAAAATGGCCTTGTGGTGAGGAATAAAACGCGACTAGTAGCTCAAGGCTACACCGAGGTTGAAGGAATTGATTTCGATGAAACTTTTGCACTGTTGCTAGACTTGAGTCTATTAGCATATTAATCGCCTATGCTAACCATCACAATATCACTTTATATCAAATGGATGTGAAAAGTGCATTCCTCAATGGTAAGCTTGAGGAAGAAGTATATGTTGCTCAACCTCCAGGTTTTGAAGATCCAAAGAATCCCAACAAAGTCTTGAGACTCAATAAGGCCCTCTATGGTCTCAAACAAGCTCCCAGGCGTGGTATGATGCATTGAAGGAATTCTTCGTGAAGAATGGCTTCACACAGTTCACTCAACCCTACTCTCTTTACTAAATCATATGATGGTGAACTATTTGTGTGCCAAATATATGTTGATGATATTATCTTTGGCTGTCTTGACCAGCGTTATAGTGATGAATTTGCCTATATGATGAGTGAAGAATATCAAATGTCTATGATGGGAAAGTTGAAATTCTTCTTAGGTCTTCAAATTAAATCAACAACACAATGGCATATTCATATCTCGGAGAAATACCTCAAAGATGTCTGAAGAAATTCGGCATGCAAGATTGCAAAGGTGTCAAAATTCCTATGCCCACAAATGGCCATCTATGCCTTGATGAAAATGGTATTGACTTTGATCACAAGGTATACCGCTCCATGATTGGTTCTTTATTGTACTTAGGTGCATCTAGGCTAGATATAATGCTTAGTGTTTGCATGTGTGACCGATTTCAAGCTACAGAAGGAATCACACCATAAAGGCTGTGAAGCATATCCTTGATATCTAGCTCACACACCAACACTAGGATTATGGTACCCCAAGGGCTCTACTTTTGATCTCATTGGATATTACGACTCGACTATCTTTGGTGATCGTGTGGACCACAATTCAACATGTGGTACTTGTCATTTCCTTGGGCGATCTTTGATGCATTGGTCCTCGAAGAAAGCAGAACTGCGTATCCTTGTCTCTGCGGAAGCTGAATACATTGCTTCTTGGCTCGTGTTGCGCTCAATTCTTTGTGGATGAAGCGGACTCTCAAGGACTCTGGCATCAATGTGAAGAATGTGCCTCTCTTGTGACAATGAGAGTGCCATCAAGATTGCTCACAACCAGTTCAGCACTTTCGAAGACAAAGCACATTCAAATTCGTCATCATTTTCTTCGTGATCATGTGTTAAAGGCGACATCTCCATCGAGCATGTGAAGGCGAAGAACAGCTAGCCGATATCTTCACTAAGCCCTTGGATGAGAAGAGATTTAGCAAGTTGCGGTGTGAGCTAAATATCTTATAATCTTTGAGCGTTCTTTGAAAAGGACACACATCCACAGTTATGCAAAATTGATGACTTAGATGTGCAACACATGAAGAAGCGTTTTCTTCAATCAATGAAGAATAACACTCTAAGTGTGAAGAAATTAATGAAGAATTTGATTCTCGAGAACCCTCGACAATTGTATGCGGTGTCTGAAATCATCATTCTTATCTGATGGGACACGCCACCACCAAAGTTGAAAATCTTCAATTTGAGTTTTCCTCAGTTTTAAATTCTTGAGTTTTCAAATTCTTCAACTTTGCAAAATCTTCCTTTGTTTCCGTCGTTTTTCTTCATTGGCAATACATATATATATGGGTTTATGTCCTCTCAGCATTCACTTATGGCTATTTCTTCAAGTTGCTTTTACGCTAAGTGAATGTGATGGGACCCTTCCCCTCTATGCTATACTCAACCTAATCTATTCACAAATTCTTCATGTGCGTTCTATTTGAAACTTCGTTCAAAATCTTCCTTTGTGTCCTTGTCATTTGAAGAAATTGCGAGCGGAACTTTAAAACTGATCTTATCAAACTTTCGGTTTTGCCGCTCAAACCGTTCCGCATCCCACGATGCATTATTTTACTCACCCACGATCGTACGATCTCACTACCGATACATGGGTGACACATGTCGTGAGAAGGAGAATGGTCGAGAACACGTTAGTCCTAAATCTTGAGGCGAACAGTTTTCACTTCCTCTATAAATACCCTCTCTCCATCCTCACTTCTTTTACTCCGCTCGACCACTCTCTCCCGTTCGAGCTCCTCAAACCCTAAGCGCGCCGCTTCTCCATCGTCACCGGTGAGGAAGAGCTTCCTTGCCTCGACCTCGTCGCCGGCGATACTCACGCCCGACTGCGGAAATCCTCACTCCTCACTTGCCGTAGCTGTCTTCCTCCGCCAAGTTAGGGCGTGGAAGACCTGAACAGACGAGCTTCACATCTACAACACCCAGTTCATCGTGTTCTTCATTTAGGGTAAATAAAATTTACTTTTACTACCCTCGTTGATCCAAATCTTACACTACAAAATCTTCAAGGATGTTTTATTCTTCAAATCCTCACACACAAACACCTCACAAGTTATATGCTCTTGATTCGTTTCTCTAAACAATCATTTTCTTCAAGATTCCTCAATTGTGTGGATCCTCGATCTGTACAACTCTGGAACCTAAGACAAAGAACGCTTAGTGAAATTCTTCAAGGCTCATCTGGTCAAAATCCTCAAAACTTGTTCTTTTTGAAAAACCTTCTGAGAATGCATATGACCTCTCCAAATTCCTCGCAACTATACTCTGTTCACAGCTACTCATGCCCGCTGCTGAATCACTAGGTTCTCATCAACTTAACTCATTTGCAGCGTTCCTCGAAGAAAAGTTGCATAATTCTTCAGAGAATTCATTTGTTCAAATTCCTCGGTGAAGAATATGGCGAGAAGAAAGAAGCCACGAGAAAGGAGGAAAGAGGCTGAGGTCATGACGCGTTTGAAATCCACGAGAAATTTATGCTGATTATTGCACTTTGATGAAGCGAGTTGACAAAGAGAACAAAAATTAAGCGCGAGGTGCGGATCAAAGATTGAGCGGAGATGGGCACGGGAATGGAGAATACAGATATGTAACTCCAAAGTACATGAAGAAATTCGCACTCAATCCTCCATGCCCAAGAGCTCCGTTGCTTTTGGCCAAGAAGCTGACCTCACCGACATCAAGCGTGGTGAGGACTTTCTATAGAATGGGCCAGCGCCAAGCCAAGTTGGCAAGACAAGCCAATGAGGCGGTGAGGAAATTCAATGAGGTCTCACTCTGCTGCTGCTGCCCTTGAGGCCTCTGTCAAGCCAAGAAAATCAATGGCAAAGAAGCCGCACACAAGCCAAGTGCTTCACCAGAGTGCCCTCACGGCCAAGTTCCTCGACATTGTCCTCACGGCCAATTCCTCATCTTTGCTCAGCTCCTCCCAAATCCTCAGCGAGTTCAGACAAAGTCCTCGGCACTGTGCATCGGCCACGTGCCAAGGACTGAGCTTCTCCATTGCCTCTGGTGTCTCGGCAAGTTCCTCGGTGCACCAAAGTCTTCATCGGCCCGACTCTGCTGAAGACTAAGGCCCCTGTTGGGCGAGGTCTCGGCCAAGTCCCAGAAAAGCAGGTTGCTTTCAAGAGCCACAGAAGATGATGAGGCTGATGATGATGAACTTGCGGAAATCATCAGAGATTGCCAAGAAAGGGCCGCTAGAGCCAAAGGCACATCTGTGCCTCTGCTGTTGGATCCGAAGAAAATCCTCGATTTTATTGATCTCTGGCACAAGGATCCAAACACCCCTTTGCCTGATTTTCATCTGAGCCCTGGACAAAGTCATATGTTGACTCATTTCATCATAGAAGAGAAATGGAAGTTTCAAAAGGCAAGAGAGATCAAGAAAGCTCAATACAGAAAGGAGAAGTTCCTGAAGAAAAATGTTGTCAAAATGGCTTTGAGGAACTTCTCAAGGTCGAATGAAATCAAGCCCTCGGCAAAAACTTGATGCTTATTATCTTTGATTGGCAAGGAGCCAAGGTCGATTCCTCAACTTTGACGAAGAAGTTCACAAATGTTGCTGCTAACGCAACATGAAATTCCTCAGTGGAGCCTCGGCTCAGCCAACTAAAGAACATACCGACACCGTTGATGAAGTTCGAACTCTTGAAGAAAATGCTAGTTCGAGGCTGATGATCCCATTCCGGCCCATTGAAGAAATTGCCGGGGCATCCACTAGTGGTGCGCTGAAGAAAGCAGAACAAGTCGAGAACAAGCTGCATCGATTGCGCTGAGAAAATCATCGAGACTCCTCATCTCCTCCTGCGCAAAACCCCTCCAATTCTTCCATCGCCTCGATGTGAAGAAGACCAAGGCTGCTGAGCGAGCTGCTGTGAAGAAAGCGGAAAGCATCAGCTCGTCAAATTCTTGACTGCGAATAAAATGAAGCCAATGCGAGCTCCTTTGAAAATCAATTGATCTGTTCCAATTTCCTCAATTCCATCAAGGACCTTGTTCCTTTTGATGCAGATTATGTGATCCCAAGCGGATCGATGAAGAAAATCATTACGCTGCTTCGTCGGGCAGATAGATGAAAAATTGAAGAGAAGCAATCCCTTCAACCCGATCATTTCCTCACCTATGCCTCGGTTCACGGTGAAGAGGCTGGTGTTGAGAACAGAAGAAGATGTGGATATTGGAAGCACTTGCCTTGATAATGAATGATGACTTTTGGGAAAGTCGAGCATCCAAATTCCCACTCTTCACCCCAATCCAGCAGATACCTCGGTCCCTGCTCCCTCTGTTCAAATGGGCTGGAAGAAACTCATCCCACTTCATCATCCTGAAGAAATTCCAGCCACTAAGCGCTGATGAACTCTCTCTGCTGATCCTCGGGTGCACCTATTGAGAACAAGAAATTTCTCGGCTGAAGAACACGAGATTGCGATTCGAGAGTGCGTGATGCAACTCACGACACTCTCTTGCCAAAGCCCAAGGATCCCTTCTCAACAACGCAAAAGTTCAAAGTGAAGACTTCTTGGCGAGCATGTATTCTTCGCGATTACAATCCATATGATTACGCTGCGCATAAGGAAGAGGCGTTTACGGACTGCCGGCCAAGCCAATTTCTATTCCTCGGTGCTTTTCAATAAAGACAAAGTCTTGATCATGCTCATATTCCTCATGTGGACATGGAGTCTCTGCCGGGCTTTGAGCAGGTCCTCGGTGTTCTTCACGATGCGGGACTTTGAATTTCTGCTGCGATATCTGTGTTGGAATGAAGAACTCATTCTTCAATTCTATGCACGCTGCACATCACCGGAGGCTTTGAAGATGTGAACTCATGGGTGCTAGGCGGATGTGCGAAAACACTCACTACAAGGCACCAACAACTGAATTGCCCGTGCTCTACCACTCAGTCCTCCACTTGGCGGTGCTCGT
Source organism: Aegilops longissima (assembly GCA_021605205.1). NCBI lineage: Eukaryota > Viridiplantae > Streptophyta > Magnoliopsida > Poales > Poaceae > Aegilops > Aegilops longissima. The sequence continues at coordinate 12,086 of JAHIAM010002836.1, forward strand.
TGTATCTACAACGAACTAGAACTTTCAAATCACTTTGTATGCAAGTCTTGATGAAGCCTTTGAAGCCAAGGCAGGCCCCAAGAACCAAATTCCTCGTCAAGGAATTGTGTATGTGCCTCGGATTGTCTATCGGATTACAGCGAAGACAATGAGTCCTATCAAAGGCCACGACTCGAATGATGAAGAAGTCGTTGGCATCATGAAGAATATGCTTTTCAACATAATCCATGGCGTTCCGTCAACTTCCATGATTTCTTCATGAGGACTCGGCAAACATTGCTATGTCACCATTTGATTTGAAGCCTTATCGCCTTGGATAATGACATTCATCGGGACAAGGTCTTCACTCAATTACAAGGCTGATACTCGAACCACTGCGATTACTTGGCCCGATTGAAGTCCTCAAGCGGACATTTACCTTAGGCGATGACAAAGGCAAGGCCCTTTGCTGTGATCGATGAAGGCATTCATCCATTGGATGGACAGTTTAGCAAAGCTGCATCCTACTCCACCAATGATGACTCGCCATACATGACTCTGCATAAATACCTCGGTCAAGCAAAGTCCTCAAGCTCGCACCGGGGTGATGGTGATCGTGAGTTACTCCTCGGTCTTCATCGGAAGGTTGATCGCAATCATAAATGGGTCAGCGTCGGTTTGGTTCAATTCTTCACAACATGACCTCAACACACAATGCGGTGAAGAAAAACCACTACTACCTCCATGAAACCTTCAAGCGCTTTTGGGCTGTTCTTTCACATGTCTGGTCTTGGAAGAAGCGGCGACAATGGGACTCAAGGAAGAATTTGACTGATGCGCACCTCCTCAGAAGAAATACAAGAAGGTCAAAGTTCCTTCCTTGGTGGCCAGCTCCTATTCTTCCTCTCGCGACAAGATGAAAATGAAGACTTGGACGACACCGCGGCAGGCCCTACTACAACAACCGACCCCAACAACGCTGGCGCTCCTTCTTCAACGTTGGCGACCCCAACAGAACACGAGCTGACAATGCAGCATGTGGATTGGTTGACCGGTCAACTAAACAATATCTGAGCTATCTGGTTGACACGGTGGCGTATAATCCGTCAGTATAGAGTTCGAGTGAGAGGGAGGCCCATAAGAGATAGCAGAGAGAAAGAGAAAGAGCTACTCCCTCCGTTCGATAATGTAGTTACAACATTTTTTTAAAGTCAAACTTTTGAAACTTTGACCAAGTTTATAAAGAAATTACTTATATCGGCAATACCAAAGATAAATGATAGTATGAAGTAAGTACATGTTGTGATGAATCTAATGATCGTTCGAGATGTAAATGTTTTCTCCACATATACCTAGTCAAACTTTTACGAGGTTTGACTTTTCAAAACATCCATATGCTTATGGGCGTGTGAGTCCTGACGAGAGAGAGAGAGAGAGAGAGGGAAAAATTGTGTGTGTGTGTGTGTGTGTGTGTGAAAGAGACATGGACAACACACGATAAAAATGGAGAAAAAGCGTGCGTGTCTTATGCAAACATATCACACATGCATCTTCGACAAGCGGAGGCAAGGTGAGGAGATAGTGTGTGGTTGTTTGGAACCGAGAGGAAGACCCTAGCACGTGGCCAAGAGGGTCGACAAACAAGGTAGAGAGGTCGAGAGAGATGTCGGAGAAAATGCAGACATGGGGAGGAGAGAGTGTATGTTTGTCATAGAGATCCCACGGAGATCGTGATGGGACTACATGGGTGGGAGATCGAGTGACAAGGTGTGTGCTGCGATAGAAGATGCCCGAGAGATATCGAGATAGACATATGGATGGAAGGAGACAATCGTGTGTTCTGATGGCTAGTAAGAGATAATCATACTTAGGAGGGGGTGCTTGCTCCTATGGCCTGTTTGGATACTCTAACTCAGTTAGAGGTTAGAGTTAGATTCTAACCTGAACTAACTCTAAGTAAAGAGGTGTTTGGATGGCAGGGTTAGATGGAGCCGCGGATCTGTGAGGCACCTTCACAGGCGGTCTTGAGAGGGAGGAGGAGAGGGCGAGAAGCTTGAGGAAGTGGGGTGGGATCTGCTGCGAGGAGGCGAGAGAAAAAAGTGTTTATTAGTGGTCTGAGAAGAACTAACCCAAATAAGCACCTCTTGGATGGGTTATTTTTTGGATGGGTTAGATGCATCTAACCTAAACTAACCCTCTGTTTGGATCTTTTGGGTTAGTTGACTCCAAACTAACCCAAACTAACTCTAACCCATGGATCCAAATAGAGCCTATGATGGAGTGAGGATTATGGTACTTAGGGGTGCGTGTCACATGGAGAGAGAACAAGGCAGAGAGTGTTGGATGGGTCTATATGTATAAGCATGGCGAACATGTGTATGTGTGAACCAGGGAGATATAAGGCCCGTTTGGCTGCGTCGTGAGCATCTTTTGCGTGGCACAGGGGTTGTGGCTGGATTTCATGCACGCTTGTTTGGTTGCTACCACTGTGAAAAGAAAGCCCACTGGGCTGGGTTCCTGCACTTTAATTGCTTTGGCTGAACTCGGACTTGCAAGTAGCTTTGCCCCAGCGACCGATTTGAGCGCTGGCCGTGCACAGTCGTGCGACCACGAGGCTAACAACAACATGGATGGATATTAGCATTAAATAATTGATGCATGGGTTGATTGATGGGGCGTTGATGCTTTGCTGGCGGGCATGAACCAAGCGCTTGACACCACACAAGCTGGCGGCGAAATATTTTACATCTCACGTCCACACCGGCGATTACCGACCATCAAGGCATGAGGTCAGTCACGAACCAAACTGACCAATAAAGTTTGAGAGAGATTGAGGAGCCCGATAAGGCTGAGTGGTGCGTCGAGATAGGCTGAGAGGAAAGAGATATTCCATCCGCTCGATAATGCGGTGCATGTAAATTTTTAGAAGTCAAACTTTGGAAACTTTGATCAGGTTTACATAAATGTTATTTATATCTACAATACCAAAGATACATCATACAAAACTACATCTCATGGTGAATCTAATGGTATATGTTTGCCGTACTAGATGTAATTCTTTTCTCCACGTACATGGTCAAACTTTGTGATGTTTGACTTTTCAATAAATCTATGTGCTATGGACGGAGGTGAGTGCCTCGGTCGAGACAGATCAAGTGCGTGTGAAGGAGAATGAGTAAGTGTGCAAAAAGAGTATGTGTGTGAAAGAAAGTGACAACAAGCGATAAATTAGAGAAATAGTGTGTTTTTCATTTCTTATGCGAACATATCACGCATGCATCTCCGAGATGGAAGCGAGCGAGGAGGTACGAAGATAGCTAGTGTGTGATTGTTTGTAGAGAGAGAGACACCCACAGCACATGTCCAATAGAGTCGGCCAACAAGGAAAAAAGGTCGAGAGGGACACATGGATGGCATGGGCGCATGGGGAGGGAGAGAGGTGTGTTTGTGATGGAGAGATCCCTCGAGATCGTGAGGGACTATATGGGTGGGAGATCGAGGTAGTGCGTCTTGCGATAGAAAGATGCCCAAGAGAAATCGAGATAGACCATGCACATGTTTGTGATGGAGACTAAGATTAGCTAGTCATATACATATAGGGGGACTGCGTGTGCCTACAATTGGTGAGAGACCATCATACTTGGCTAGCTGGACATGAGATTGTGTGTGTGTGTGCGTGTGAGATGGAGAGAGAGCGATGGAGAGAGATAGAGTTTTAGATGGGCCTGTCAGTGCGAGTGAGATATGCATGTGTATGTGTGACCCAGGTGGATGGAGAGTTTGAGAGGGGAGAGCTCAGGGGCGACATAGTGGTGCATGAGAGAGTTCTGGGAAAAGAGCCAAGGAATTTGTGTGCATCGATGAGTGCACTCAAGATATCTAGCTTGGACTAGCTAGAGTATCATACATAGTGTCTTGAGAGAGACCTATAGATGGTGTATATATGAATGCGGACTAGAAAGACCCCCCCACACACACACAGAGAGAGAGAGAGAAAGGAGAGGGACCAACAAGGTTTTGTGTCGGATCGTGCGGCGAATTGAAGATTGTCGGCGAGAGAGAGAGAGAGAGAGAGAGAGAGAGGAGGGGGAGGTCGCGTTTTATGCATCAAAGACTGATATAAACTTGCATTCAAATATTTAAATTGGAGACCATGTTATGCGCAATCCACACATGAAACGGATATATCGTATATCAAACAAGTTCATTAATTTGACTTTCAACATGTTCATGGAGTACTATAATCTTGTACAACATGCTACTCGATTGAGGTGTTCAATTTTGGATTTAGTTCACTATTTTGACCTCTTGAGCGAGCTAGTTCATTGAATCGAGATATTTCATTTTGGGTTTGATTAGCGTTTTGAGTGGTTCAACTATTTGTCATATAGTAAATCGCTAACTTAGCGAGCATGTAAATACACATTACTCCGAGCATCATCTCTCCATCTAAAAAAAAGTGGCAAGCTAATATTTCAAAATTTGATCTGAATCGACTTGGTAAGGTGAGCGTGGATGCTCGTTCTCCAAAAATTTGAGCGAACCGTTAAACATCCTCTCGCTTTCGGTGGAATTAGCGAGAGCAAATAAATGGGAGGCATAAAATTACCATCCTATTTGGGACATGCATCAATTGGCCCGTTGTACATCGAGGTAGGTTAGTAACTTCATCCAGCGCGCCTTCTCCTCGGCTGAAATGACATGTGCGAATAATTCATAAACCATGGTCGGCAAAACACGCTCTCCTACTTGAAATAGCTCGCGCCCACTATTTCAAAACACGCTCTCCTCGCTTGAATCGCTCGCGCCCACTATAGTTCAAAACACGCCCTCCTGCTTGAAATCGCTCCGCCCACTATTTGGGGAGAAGCAAAGTTACTCTACTATCCCGACCCTCGGTTACACAGACCCAAGCGAGAAGCCTATAGGCAAGGGTAGAAGCTGTAACTCCCTCTCACATTTCAGACTAATCGTCCGTAAGACATGGTTCCTCCCCTCCAAATTCCCCCCCCGCCCCACCGCACCAATTTCACAGCCGCCCTCCTCCCTAATCTGGGAGGCGCTGTCCAATTGCCGTCATGCCTTTGGGCGTGTGCCTCTTACTCCGTGCTTCTTGGTGCTGCCTCGGCGGCGGCAGCGTGAACCGTGCGGGCGATTCACCCCGCCGTTGTTCACGGTGCGGGCGGCTCAACCGGATCCATCCGAGTCTGGCGCTGCTTCAGCGTAGCCGTCGACCGTCGCGACATCGCTCTTTCCCTGCCGCGGTCACCACCGCCGCGCGCGGCCTCACCGACTCGGCAGCTGGACCTTACTTCACCATGCCGCCGGATAGGTCGCACCCTCATCTGAAATCACTTTATTTAGGCGTCGGTTGTCTGAATTTTATTCTAGGCCAATCGATTCCCAATGGGAAGCAGCACTCCTCGGCGGTGGAGCTCCTAGGCTGCGGTTGGCTGGTGTCTAACGTAAGTGCGGGGCGCATGTTCTTGTGAGCGGCAGCAGATGGCTATCTTTTAGAGTTGCGTGGGTTGAAGAATCTGCCACCGCGGATCTGGATGAGGAGTCTTTGTGGATTGGCCGGGGTGGCGCAACCCTGCAGTCGCGGTGGGGGCGGGGAGTGGGGTTTTGGGCGGGGCCATGGGCGGCGGAGGCAGGCTGCTCTGCCGTTGGTCGGTGGCTCTTGGGAAGATTCGAGCGATGTCGGCCGGGAGGCACAAGGCGGCCGTCAAGCCATCCGGCGTAGATCGGACAGTACCAAAACAAAATAAAATCGTGTGACCCCAATTTACTCTTCAGTCAACAGACGTGTGACCACTCTCGTACCTTGCTATTGATCTCTTTGTGTATTTCTTCGGATCAAAGAGATATGTCGTTCTTAACTTTATGCATTATCGCATCTTGAGACACACCGTCTTCGACTCACAGCTGCTCCAACAAGGGAAGCATACACGGAAGGAGCTAGGTCCCCACTCAGCAGTTCCACGCATCGAATCGCGTGCCCGACATGGACAACCACAACAAGCTGCGGGGACATCGACAAGTCGCACATGATGCTCACTCCTATGGATGGCAGCGGATAGGTTGTACCCTCATCTTACTTGTGTGCAACATTTATGGCTTTGTTATTCATCTAAGCACGGAAAATAGATCATCACATTTCCTTTGTATATTCATGCTGATCTCTTACGGGTCTTGTTAGGGAGTTCACGTTGTTCCATAGTTCAGCTAAGATACTTGTTCTTTAGGTAGCGCTGTTCCATAGTTATCATCCATCAGCCAATGCTATCCACAGGCTGGTGATTATAGTATTATACCACTTCTAGTATTACCTATGTTGTTCTTTAATACTTTTGTGTGCCATCTAGTTAATCTCAAGTACAAGCGATACATATTACGTAGCTTTCATCATGTTCTCCCTTTAGTTTATGAGACTGTTGCTGCTAGTTAACCCCAGTCCTACTATTTATGTAGTCTCCTCTGAGGCACTCATTTACATAAATCTAACTACTAGTTGTCTTCCATGCATATGGATATAATTGCACACATTGATATATCCACAAGAACCTCACGGAACAATGTAAAGGCCAATAAACTTGATGTCAATGATACCCAATATGATGGAACATGTAAAGGCAGTTCTTGAAGACTTGCGAAAGATGATGAATCCTCTTCACCCACAAGGTCCTTGCTCTAACTTGGCACTGTGATATGGGTACAACATGCATATAATGTCTGGAGTGTATCTACTCTGTTGCAATGCCATGTGCTTAGCATGCTGATCATGCATGTAAATATGTCATGCCTTCCTGTTTTTGAGTACCTATTCCATTCATGATAACATGTTTTCAAATTCAAATCTTGTCATTCTCTTGTATGCAATGCCATCTGCTTAATTTGGACATCATGCTTGAATATCTTATGCATTGTTATTCATCGGTATGTACTTCATCATCCGCCATACCATGTTTTTTACTTTGAAGTGTTGTTCTAGTGCTCTGTTGCAATGCCATCTTATTTTCCCAATCATACACGTGTATGTTGCCTTGGTTATTTCATGCGTATTCCGCTAGCATATAGTTTTACATTCAACTAGTTTTTTTTGCTGTGTTGTCCCGTCGTATCCTTTGCTCTTACACCATACTCCCTCCGTCCGGATTACATGTTGCCGAAATGGATAAAAAAAGATGTATCTAGAACTGAAATACGCCTAGACCCATCCATTTTTTTCCGGATGGAGGAATACATGTCAATATGTCATGCCTTTCTATTCTTGATTACCTATTCCATCTCTCTTTGCATGCATGTTTTATAATTAAAGCACCATTCTTCTATACAAGGCATGCAAGGGAAGATGACTATGTTAGAATCTGAAGGGTTACAAACAAGGCCTTTGCAAAAGATCCAAGCGCCGAGAGATAATAAACCAACTTCAGTTTTATGAATCTTGCTCCGCACGGAGAAACCCAACTCCTCACGATAATAAGCGATTCTAGTGGCCAAAGAACTAGTCCGCTCGATCGAGCAAAATATGTCAACTCAATTCTAAGAAGCGTGTGCGTATCCTTGCATCATGAAATTTTATAGCATCTGATCATATTTTCTACATGTTTTTACCCATCTCTCTTTTAGAAAATAAGCAACGAGATAGACGCAATGGTATCGTTTATGAGGAAAGATTCTTGCAGAATTCTCGTGCTCAATGTAGATGTAAGTACCTGTTGTATATCACTATATTCTTACATCAGCATGTATTTTGTTAATCGGCGTGAATCAACCTTTATCTGATCTAAATTTAGTTGTAGCAAAATGTATGATTAAAGGCCACAATGTTGATTTTGTAAGGAAAACTGCTGGTAGTTTTGCATCTGAGCTACATGAGTGTACTATCTCATATCGGTGGGTTTGAATACTTTGGTTCTGCGATGGGTTTTCGGTGTTTTTTTCTGTGTTGTCTGTCGTATCCCTTGCTCTTACATCATACTCCCTCCGTCCGGATAAAATGTCATGAAATGGATAAAAGCTGGATGTATCTAGAACTGAAATACGCCTAGACCCGTCCATTTATTTCGGATGGAGAATACATGTCAATATGTCATGCCTTTCTATTCTTGATACCTATTCCATCTCTGCTTGTAGCATGTTTTATAAGCTGAATCACCATTCTTCTATATAAGGCATGCAAGGGAAGGCAGCTATGTTAGAATCGAAGGGTTACAAACTAGGTCTTTGCAAAAGATCCAAATGCCGGAGATAATAAACCAACTCCATTTTTCATAGATCTTGCTCTAGCATAGAAACCCAACTCCCGAAAATAAGCAGATTCGGTGGCCAAAGAACTAGTCCGCTCGATCCGGCAAAAGAATGTCAACTCCATTCTAAGAAGCGTGTGTGTATCCTCGCATCATGAAATTTTATAGCATTACGATCATATTTTCTACATGTTTCTTACCCATCTCTCTTTTAGAAAATAAGGTTAAGCGATAGAAGACTTCCTCCATTGGGATCGTATTTGAGGAAAATATCTTGCGGAATTCTCTGTGCTCCAATCTTGATGTAAGTACCTATTGTATATCACTATATTTTACATCAACATGTATTTTGTTAATCGGCGTGAATCTAACCTTTATCTGATCTAAAATTAGTTGTAGCAAAATGTTAAAGGCGCCAATGTTAATTTTGTAAGGAAAACTGCTGGTAGTTTTGCATCTTGAGCTGCATGAATGTACTATCTCATATCACGCACATTCTTGAATTGTAGTGCTTCTCTGGTTGCCCATTCATTCATTGTGTCAATGTTGCTTTCGTACTACCTTACGGCTGATGATAGCTGTGCCATATTGTGTTAATTTGGTGTAGGCTACTTGCCCAAGCGTTCGTTGTGTCAATGTTGCTTTCCTATTATCTAACTTGGCCAATGATAGCAATGCTAGTGTGTTAATTTTGTGCGAGCTGCTGAAGATAAGAAGACAAACTACGAAAACAGCAAAGGCAACCCCATTGTTTCTTTCCGATAAATCTAGGCCAGGTAATATGGCAATAACTCATGATTAATCTGTTTGGTTCCGTCCTAATTTATGTGATGATGCGATGGTGAGACACTCTCCACTATCAATAATACAAGCTGTCAAAATCGCCATCTGAATCATTAGGTATCCTCTATCTCGAATGCAGCGGAATAAATGTATGTTTGTGAACCAATTAATGGCTGAAGCAATGATGAAAATGGTGGATGAATCGGAGGTGTAGAGTAAATGCGACACAACAAGCGATCAATGTTTTCGGAGAAAGTGTAGCAAGCGAAAGAACTTGCCAACATGCTTATAGGCGTCATCTGTCTTTGAGGTTGCAGATTGTGGCGTTGTAGATGGTTAGGTTACGCTCATTTATTTGCTTGGCATCAATCTTTGATTGCCGGTGGATGTTACTTCTGTAGTATATGTTGGATGTGCAACGTTATTCCTGTATGTCATACCTTTGCGTGATCGGTTTTGGTCACTGTGCATAATTTCTCGTCGTAATGGGCTCAAATTATCTAATTTGGCCTAAAGACATGTCTGAACTTTAGTTGCCCATTAAGTTAATGGGCGTTACTAGGCGAGACTTAATTGTCGGCCCTCTTACCTCCGGGTCGTTAACGAGGCCGACTTGAGCGGGCAACAGGTGGCCCGATTTATTTCACGGGCGTTAACGGGCCGTTAATAAGTTGGGGCTACATATGGCCTAACTATACTATAGGCCTTTAGCGAGCGAAAGAGGCAATGAGCTTGTCTTTGGACCATGAAGACCATGGGCGCTAAGAGCGAAAGTCAGGTTGTATTGTAAATGGCCCAAGCGTGTTGTGGGCCTTTAGCGAGCGAAAGAAAGCGGGCTGGTATTGGACCATGAAGGGCATGGGCGTTAAAGGGCCAAAACTAAGGTCCGACTACAAATGGCCCAACTCATTTATGGTCCGTTAACGGGCGAAAGTCACCAGGGCGAGAATTGGCTAACACTTAAATGGGTCGCTAAAGGCCAAAACTTAGGTCGACTAAAAATGGCCCAACTGATTTATGGGCCGTCAACATCTTGAAAGTGACACGGGCGAGAAAATTGGGCCAACACTTAAATGGTCCGCTAAAAGGCGAAACTAAGGTCCGACAACAAATGGCCCATCATATTTATGGGCCGTCAGCAGTGAAAGACACACGGGCGGAAACTAGCCCAACATTTAAATGGGTGGCTAAAGGCGAAAGATGTACATCTGAAAATTGACCCATCCATTAAGCGGGCCGTTAACGGGCGAAATCTCATCGGCGATATTGAGCCCGGATATATAGCGGTACATTAGCGGGCTCGAGCGGCGATGGGCTGCAATGGTGTCAAATCTTTAACGGGCGTTGATGGGCGAATTGGCTCATCTCATATGGGTCGTGGGCTTAAATGGACTGACACAAGTAGGCCTTATATGGGCTGGCACTGCTAATTTTCTTGGGCCTGCCTTTTCACGGAAAGGGCCTCTGTTGGGCGTGCCACTGTCGGCGTACCATAGGTGGCTTCCGTCCAATGAGTGGATGACATCTGTCCCAGCGGTGAGCCGACCGTGTTTCCTCCAGCCAATGATGATTTTACCGTGGAAAATCCCCATTGGTCGGGGCTGTTAACAGGTTATCGGATCAAAACCTGACCCGATAAAGCTTAGCGGTGTTCCGTTACGGTGGATGCCGCGTGTCGGTCACCCTTGGCGAAAGCATACGTGACGCGCGATTTATCGTCATGGAAGTGGACACTTCGTGATGATAATTTTGGTAATGTCATGGAACACTTCTCTGACGATGCAGGTATGACTATCATGATTACATCATAAATTTGCCATGGATGTACATGCATGACAAAAAACACGACCTCTTGTGACAAACACGTATCATCACGGAAGTGTATTTTTTTGTAGTGTAGCGGTGCATTACATAAACCAAAAGGCATCGTCTATAAGCAAAAGTACCAAAGGGCATGTAAAAGTAGTCTTTGATTGATCTTTAGTAAACCACGGTATTTGAGAGAAACCAGAATAGCCATCTAGAAAGCAATAATGTGTATGTTTGCATAGTCTTTCTAGCATTTGATCAATAAAAGGTAAGGGTAATGATCTTTCTTAGTAGCCTTATTTAATTCTGAAATCAATTACCATCCTATAACCTGTAATAATTCTTTGCGGGATCAATTCATCTTTATCATTAGGAACAACGATAATACCTCCTTCTTAGGGACACGATGGGCATGACCTACCCGCGACTATCGACAACGAGGATAGATTATACACCTTCCGAAGCTTTAGTATTTCTTTTCTTACCACTTCTTTCATCTTAGGATTCAGACGTCTTTGAGGATCATAGACTGGTTTAGCATCTGCTTCCAAATTTATTTTATGTTGACATAAAGTGGGACTAATGCCCTTAAGATCATCAAGAGTATATCCAATAGCGACGGTGCTTCTTGAGTTTTCAATAATCTTTCTTCTTCATGCTCGAAAGGTTAGCACTAATAATAACATGATATATCTTATTTTCATCAAAATCGCATATTTAAGATTATCGAACAGCGGTTTAAGCTCAAATCGGGATCACCCTTAGGTGGAGGAGGATCCCCTAAGTTTCAATAGGAAAATTGTGTTTGAGAATAGGTTCCTATTTAAAGAACACTTCATCTATTTCCTTCTTTCATTCATGAACATATCATTTTCATGGTCTAGCAAATATTGTTCTAAAGGATCACTAGGAGAATGCGGCAATAGAAGCAAGACCAATAATTTCATCTTTACTAGGCAATTCTTCTTCACGGTGTTGTTTACTAAATTTAGAGAAATTAAACTCATGGATCATATCATCCAAGCCAATAGAAACAACATTCTTTTATGATCTACCCTAGCATTAACGGTGTTCAAGAAGGGTCTACCAAATATAATGGGACAAAAGCTATCTTGTGGGGGCGAGAACAAGAAAATCAGCGAGCTATTTAGTTTTCCCACACAAGACTTCAACATCTCTAACAATTCCCCTTTGTGGATATAGTATCTCTATTGGCAAGCTTAATTGTGACATCAATATCTTCTAACTCAGCGGTGCAATTTCATGCTTGATTTCTTTATACAAGGTATAAGGTATAACACTAGCACTAGCACCCTTATCACATAAGCCATGATAACAATGATCTCCCATTTTAACGAAATAACAAACACGCCTACCACGGTCTATGTTTATCTTTAGCACAAGGTTTAGCAATTCTAGCAGTTTCACATGAGAACTGAATAACATTCCGATCAATATTATCGACAAGAGATCTTTAACAATAGCAATATTAGGTTCTACTTTAACTTGCTCAAGAGGTGTATATGTTCTAATATTGCTTTTACGAACCACAGTTGAAGCTTTAGCATGATCCTTTATTCTAATAGGGAAGGTGGTTTCTCAACATAAGAAGTAGGGACAATAGGATCATTATCGTGACAGTCTTTTCTTCAACTTTAATTGGTGCAGCTACTTTTACTTCTATGGGAGGATGATATTTAAACCACTTCTCCTTAGGGAGATCAACATAAGTAGCAAAGATTCACAAAAAAAGCTACTATCTCGAGTCAAGTCCATATTTAGTGCTAAACTTACGGAAAATATCGGTATCCATAAAGATTTAACACAATCAAACTTAGGTGTCATACGACTCCTTACCTTCATCGAGATCCCAATCTTGAGTTCGTTTAATTATATCAATAAATCCCATCTAAATTCAATAGTCTTCATCATAAAGAGCCGACACAAGAAGTATCGAGCATGGTGCGATTGTTTTGAAAGCCGAGCATACATTTTTGAATAATTGTAACTCTTGGGAGCTCATGATTGGGGCATGAATATAACATTGATTTAAGCCTCCCCAAGCTTGGCGATGATTTCTCCTTGCGAGGCCAAAAATTATATATATAATTGCGATCCACGATGAACAAGATGCATAGGGTAATACTTTTGATGAAATTCCAATTTCAATCTTTTATAGTTCCATGATCTCGTATCATCACATAGCCTATACCATGTCAATCGTCTCCTCAAAGATAAAGGAAGACCTTCTTCTTAGCAACATCATCGGGTATACACTGCAAGCTTAAATAATCCACAAACTTCATCCACATATATTAGGTGTTTATCGGGATGCTTTGTTCCATCTCTGTAAAAGGATTAGCTCATGATTTTCCTATCATGCAGAAGGAAACTCAAAAGGAACTTCATTTCCAATAGGTTGATGGGTTGAGGAGCAACTCTTTGCTCTCTTGGTGGGGTGAAGGTACCCCTAACAATCCCCTCGGAGGATTACTTTCCATATTAACAAGTGAATAAATTTCACCACACTATATAAATTTTCCTTACCAAATTCCACCTACCAAAGGCGCTACACTCCCGACAGCGGCGCCGGAAAAAGTCTTGATGACCCACAAGTATAGGGGATCTATAGTAGTCCTTCCGATTAGTAAGAGTGTAAAGACAACGAGGAAGCGAAGGAAATGATAAGCGGTTTTCAGCAAGGTATTCTCTGCAAGTACTGAAACAAGTGGTGGCAGATAGTTTTGTGATAAGATAATTCATAACGAGCAATAATTAACAGAAGTAAATAAAGTGCAGCAAGATGGCCCAATCCTTTTTGTAGCAAAGGACAAGCCGGAACAAACTCTTATATAAGGAAAAGCGCTCCCGAGGACACATCGGAATTATCATCAAGCTAGTTTTCATCACGTTCATATGATTCGCGTTCGGTACTTTGATAATTTGATATGTTGGTGGACCGGTGATTGGGTGTTGTTCTTACTTGAACAAGCATCCACTTATGATTAACCTCTAATGCAAGCATCTGCAACTACAACAAAAGTATTAAGGTAAACCTAACCATAGCATGAAACATATGGATCCAAATCAGCCCTTACAAAGCAGCGCATAAACTAGGGTTTAAGCACATCACTCTAGCAACCCATCATCTACTTATTACTTCCCAATGCCCTCCTCTAGGCCCAAATAATGGTGAAGTGTTATGTAGTCGATGTTCACATAACACCACTAGAGGCTAGATAACATACATCTCATCAAAATATCAAGCGAATACCAAATTCACATGACTACTAAGCGCAAGACTTCTCCCTTGTCCTCGGGAACAAGCGTAACTACTCACAAAGCATATTCATGTTCATAATCAGAGGGTAATAATATGCATAAAGGATCTGAACATATGATCTTCCACCAAGTAAACCAACTAGAATCAACTACAAGGAGTAATCAACACTACTAGCAACCTACTAGCACCAATCCGGACTTGGAGACAAAATTGGATACAACGGATGAACTAGGGTTTGGAGATGAGATGGTGCTGGTTAAGATGTTGATGGAATTGCCCTCTCCCGATGAGAGGCGTTGGTGATAGCGATAGCGATGATTTCCCCCTCCGGGAAAGTGTCCCTAGCGAGAACAGCTCTGCGGAGCCCTAGATTGGTTCGCCAAGTTTCGCCTCGTGGCGGCGGAGTTCGTCGAAAGGTTGCTTGCTGTTTTTCTCATCGAAAGACTTCATATAGGAGAAGATGGGCGTCGGAGAGCCACCGGGGGGCCACGAGGTGAGGCGCGCCCCCACCCTTGTGGACGGTGTGGTCCCCCGGCCTTTGGCCAGGATTTTTTATTTATTGTAAGGTATTAGTGGAGTTTGGGACTTTTGGAGTTCTTGAGAATAGGCCTCTAATATTTGCTCCTTTTCTAGTCGAATTCCATTCTTGGCATTCTCCTCCTTATGTAAACCTTGTAAAATAAGAGAATAGTCATAAGTATTGTGACATAACGTGAAATAACAGCCCATAATGCAATAAATATCGATATAAAAGCATGATGCAAAATGGTCGTATCAGCTCTCTCTGTCGAACACGCCCATTCCTTTAATTCCGCCCACCCACAGGCACTAATGCCTCAAAGTATAATTATGTCTCTCACACATATGCCTAAGGTTAACTTGAGTTCCGGAACCATATGAATACATACAATGGGATTCCAGCAGAGCACCTTTTGTTTTGAGATTTCGCTCTCCCTCTCTCTCTCTCACACACACACACATGCCCGCGTGCGTAGACATTGTTTATCGCTTCATTTTTTCCGGCACTTGCATGCACACCGTTTGTTTATCTCCATGATGCTTTAAGTATGCATCGCACACATGCTATCTACCAATCCCTTAATATAGATATGTGTCACACAAACTCCTTCTCCCTACTAGCAAGATGCCCATCGTTGCGGAACATCAAGATGCATTTGTATGAGTAGTTTATCTTGTGGGAGAAAAGTATGAGCGAGGAATGCCTTATTTGCAAATGTGGAGAGGGGTGTCGGTATCTTGTTGCAAAATTGTCATAGTTTCCTTCCTATCATCGAGATATAAATCGGATGGCCTATATTGCGGGATGGCAGCAACACCATCATCACCAACTCTGTTTTTTATAAGAGTAGAGATATGTAAGTGTCACTTGCCCCCACCCCCACCCCACACACACTTCCCGACACGAAGGAGTAGGGTGACACCTCGATCTTGATACTAATCTATGGAGTGGCTTCTCTCTCAAACACACACACACACACACACACACACAGACTACCCGACACCGAAGGAGTAGGGTGGCACCTCGTTCTTGATAGTATTCTATCTACTCTTCTTTCAAACACACACATACACACACACACACTCGCTAGTTGTGCCTCTGTGCCTACCACGCACACTCTCGATACGTATTTCTCTCCCTTCCGCTCCCCACCCCCACCCGACCCCAACAATGACAGCAGAAGGGTGACAACTCGATATATTCTTAATCTGTCAATTGGTTTCTCTCTCAAACATTGTGTCTCTGTGCCTCACTCAGACACACTCGATACGTCTTTTTCTCCGTAGCCCCCTCGATATGTAGACTTCTCTCCCGCGCACAGCTGTAGTGATGATGACGCTGAACCCAGCGTGGCTTGTTTTTATCGGCCTCATGTGATAGTTTTCACCATGTTTTCTGTTAATTAACAAGACAACCTTTTCTTTGTTACTACTAGTGAATCTGAAATCATTCGGGGCAGAAAAAAATATATCACTTCAACCCAATTATCGCAGTAACTATTTTAAAAGAAACTAGCTAGATGCACGTGCGTTGCACGGAACATCAAGATGCATTTGTATGAGTAGTTTATCTTGTGAGAGACTAGCAAGATGCCCATGCATTGCACGGAACATCAAGATGCATTTATACGAGTAGTTTATCTTGTGAGAGAAAAGGATGAACGCGGAAGGCCTTATTTGCAAGCGTGGAGAGGGGTGTGGGTATTTTTTACAAAATTGCCATAGTTTCCTTCCTATCCATTAGATATAAATCCGACGGCCTATATTGTAGGATGGCATGCAAACCATCATCACCAACTCTGTTTTCTACTCCCTCCGTTCCTAAATATTTGTCTTTGTAGAGATTTCAACAAGTGACGACATACAGAGCAAAATGAGTGAATCTACACTCTAAAATATGTCTACATACACATCCGTATGTGGTAGTCCATTTGAAATCTGAAAAGTATAAATATTTAGGAACAAATAAATATAAGTGAACATGGAGATATATCTCGGCATGGTCTACAACAAAAATGTCTGGACTAGTTAGCACGGATGCTATAGCGATGACCTGAGATTGAATTACATCTTTAACTTGGATATTTATATCATATATTACTTATTTAATATATACTCCTACTTCTTTCGCTATTGTACTGACAGTGGAACCCACAGAGCACTTAGAATACTAGATTAAGAATGGACTTGTTTCTTTTTAACTTTCTGTACGAAGCTGTAGCCACCACTGCAAGTCACGTGTACCTTTGTGCGTGAAATTAACTTTTATAGAGGAGAATCATACACAATTAACTCAAATGGATTGGATGTGACTCTATTATTTCAGCATAAGAGCATCTCCAACGGCAGCCAGCAAATTTCCTCCCGCTTCCTTCCACGCAGGACGACATCAAACGCCAGCGGCATACATTTTCACAACTCTAACCAACCAGGTGAAATTCGTGTAAACACGGACTGTTTTCATATAAGCATGAAGGATTTCGTATAAAAAAGCCGGATCTTCATATAAACATGATGGATTTCGTTACATTTACATGAACTATGCGGTGCTAATCCGGCTCTCTTGGTATAATTAATACTCCCTCCGTCCGGAAACACTTGTCCTAAAAATGGATGTATCTGGACTTATTTTAGTTATAGATACATCCAATTTATCCATTATTAGAACAAATATTTCCGCCAGCCGGGAGGAGTACCTAATCTAAGCGGCCATACGGATCCTTTGTCTTCCTCATATGCAGCGGACACTTGCGGGGTCGACGAAGGTCCTCGGAAGAGGCGAAGCAACAAAGAAACCACACGAATGGCGGTTATGCGCCTCGGCGGTGGCCTTCATGGGACCCAAGTGGCGGCGGCCTCCGTGTTCTACTTCTCCTCGATGATAGCAGCGGACACGGAGAAGCTGGCCACCGACTCGTCGCTCTCCATGCACCCGGCCATCTGCATGGCGTTGCGCGAACAGGGGCGCGCCCACGAACAGGAGGCGCGGCCACGCGAGCGATGGTGGCGTGGATGCAGCGGCAGCGGCGATACCCATACGGCGTGCTACGCCGCCCGTGCGGCGATGGAGCAACTTCGCCCTCCTCATCGGCGAAGCTGGGCGGCGAGTTCTTTGAACCTGTAGCCGGATTAGAAGCGGCAGCTCCGTCGGGACAAGCGAGGTTGGTGAAGCATCGAGAGGCTCACCCGTATCCGGAGGGCTCGGCAGGCCATCCAGCCGGGTAGTATGCTGGAGAACGGCTCCTCGAAAGCCATTAGAAGAGTGGAGAAAATGGTGAAGGAGGATATGGGGGAGCGGCGGAGGGGTGCGATTCTGCCCGCTGTCTGTCTGGCCTCATTTAAATAGAGGGTGGATGGTAGGAGCTTGGCCGGCGTTTGGTCTCGTTTAAACTGAGGGCGGACGGGAGGAGCTTGGCCGGTGTTGCATTTAATTCTGGCCCACTCATGGCAACGGACGTGTGGCTGGAGTAGATTTCTCGGTTTGCATGCGGGTTTAACAGAGGGCTTTGATGGAGGCGAGGAGGTGTATTCAGCCGGGCGTGCAGCAGGCGTCGCAGTACTATTTGATTTTATAGTGGGCGGCGAAGTTCCCGATACGGCTTTAATGCAGACGAGGGAGGGGTAGCGGTTCCCGAAATGTTGAACGGCCAATGATGCATCCTCCTTCAATTAACATCGTGCATGCATGAGGGAAGTAATAGGAGGAGGACCGGGAAAAGAGGCTGCACGACGTGAATGCAACACAGTTTGCACTCATATAAAGGCGCCCCTCCATTCCAATGCATCTACCACATTGTACGCACCTAAGCATTTGCCTAAGCACCTGCACTAAGCGCAAAAGTGCCCTCCGGACCCATAAGCGGCAATCTGGCGGGGCGGTCGTGGCTGTGCCAAATGGTCCATGATCTTGAGCCTGCGGCATGGCGCGAGATCGTCTCCAGACGGTGTTCGCGACCGGCTGGTGGATGGCCGCCGTCGACACCAACTACGACTCTTAGTTGGACCAGATGATCGTTGCCACCACCAACAAGTTCACCGTCCTCAAGAAGCCCAGGGACGACATCGCCGTACTCCTCTAACCCGCGTGCCCGGGTGTCAGCGTTCTGGGAACGGGGGTCCCCAGACTTGCCTGCTTGCGGCCTGCAGCGTGGCTCAAGTGGGGCCCAGCGCGACCCATCTTCATCATGCTCAACCTCAAGACCCTCGCGAGGGGCAAGCTTCGCGGGGCGGACGACAGGAAGCCTCCTCAAGCACGTCCTCATCAGGCAGGGCTCGCGAGGAGGTGGAGAGATCAATGCAAGGGTACCTCGCGAGGACCCCGTGACGCAAGCCATGACGATCAAGGCCAGGCGAGCGCCGGGTGGGCACCGGCCTGGGCAGAGTCCTTGTTTCCCCTTTGGTGCAAAGGGCAAGCACATCCAAGGCATCGCATAATGGTTACCATTTTGGTGCTTGAGACCAAGACCAGCGGGATGGCGAGCGGAGGTCACCGTGGAGCACAAGGCAGGCGCCATCACCGGTGCTTTTAGCGGCGAAGACCACCTTTGGTCGGGATAACTTGTCTTGGATGTTCCCCTTCAAAATGGCCAATTGTTGGCGCCTTTCCGCTCATTATTTGGAAGAGGCCAGGGCCTCTATAAATAGAAACTAGCCACCCCAGAGTAGAGGCATCGGGTGATAGAAGGGAGATCGAGAGAAGGGAGACCAAGTAGAATACGCACCAGCTCAAGAACACCCCTCATGAGGCTGTTCTTCCTTTGTACTATTATCATCGGTCCCGAGGCAATCCACCCCCCACCTTTGGGTAAGGTATTACACCTAGCAGTGGCCCGAACGATATAAACCTCGTGTCTCTTGTGTTGTTCATCATTTCCATCGTAGTTACGCGTGAGGATCGGGACGTAGATCGGTGAGGAGAGATCTCCGCGCACCTCGGTGTTGAACCTCAAGGGTCTGCGGCACCGAAATCCGACATTTAAGCGCGCCCGGTAAAGTGCGCGGAATCTTTCTTCCGCTGTTTGCGTGTGATCTTCCGTCGTGTCCATGGCGGACGCTCGTCGGGCTCACGCCGAGCGCCGGGCTGCTCGCGCCACTCGCGTCGCCCAGACGGCGCCCGTCGGCGGCCCCCCTAGTTTCTCCCCGTCGCCTACCGCTAACGCCGCCACCGGCCGGCGAAACGAACAGCGAGCCTCGTCCGGCATCCGTTGTGTGCGGCGGGATAGCGCACCGCCACCCGTCGCTGACTCTAGGCGGCTCGTCGTCCCGCCCGTCGCGCACCCATGGATCGCCGCCTCCTTGCTCTTGGCGCGGGAGCTCTGCACTACCGCCCGTCGGCGACCTCTCGAGACTGGCTCGCCCGCATCACCGAGCTCGTCGGTGCAGCGAGGTTCCCCTTGCGGTCCTTCGCTGCCTCGCCCTCCATTCAGCGCGAGGCGAGGATCAGGAGGTGCCTCCGCCACATCCTCCCCAAGAAGGCGCCTTGGCTGCAAGGCGTGCAGCCCCAAGGCGAGATCCCCCACCGGCGCTGCGCAGCAAGCGAGCTGCCAAGAGATCCCACGTCCCGAGAAAGCGCTCGCGCTCGGCGCCGGTAGCGCCAAGATCGCGTCCCAGCGCCTCCACGACAAGACCCCGCGCTGCTCCCAGCAGCGGCACGTGGTGACCCACAAGAGCAGATCCAGCACCAGCAGAGGGCGCCGGTGGCCATGGCGGGTTGCCTCGCCTTCACCCCCAAGCTGCGCGGCATCACATCGCCGGGCAAGTTCAAGCCTGACCTCCCTCCTCTCTACGACGGCACGACGGACCCTGCGGAGTTCCTGCAGCTCTACGAGCTGGGCATTGTAGCCGCCAACGGAGACGAAAAGGTCATGGCGAACTGGTTTCCCATGGCGCTCAGGGCGGCGCCCGCACCTGGCTCCTGAAACGGCTCCGGCACGATCTCCTCTGGAGCGAGATGCGCACCGCTTCGCCGCCAACTTCCGGGGCACCAGCGACCGGCCCCGGCGTGGGCGACTGCGCCGCATCAAGCAACAGCCGGGAGAAACCTGCGAAGTACATCAGCGCTTCAACTCGCTCGCCTCAAGATCCCCAAAGGTGGCGAAGAAGCTATCATCTCAGCCTTCTCCGGCGGCGTGCGACATCAAGATGAAGGAAGAGCTAGCAATCCATGAAGGCGTGTGCACATCCTTGGAGCTGTTCAACTTGGCGACCAAGTGCGCCCGGGCTGAGGAAGGGCGTCTCTCCCTCCTCGAGCTCCCGGTAGCCGACCCGGAAGAAAAGAAGCACAAGGCCAAGGATGTGAAGAGCAAAAGTCTGCCGTCTTTGGCGGCAGAACCGGACCTGCGAGGCGAGGATCAGCTGAGTCATCCAAGGCGGGCCGATGCTGCGTGTACCACGACCTCCACACCCACAACACCAACGAATGTCAAGAGCATAGAGCCGTGCGAGATGGGTGAATCGGCCGACGCCCAGAGCGTAACGACAGGGGCTATGGCCGAGGAGGAGGAAGAGGCAGCGGACAATGGGAAGACCGCGGCCCTCGCCAGGGATGGCGTGACCGCCCTCGCGAGGACCGCTGGGAGGACCAGCCTCGCGAGGGAGGCTGGAGGGACCAGCCTCGTGAGGACCGCCTGCACGGCAATGCAGGCCTCCCTCCTTTTCCGCCACCGCCAAGGAGGAACGGAGACCCACATCAAGACGATGGGGCTGGGGGCTTCCAGGAGCCGCGCGCAATCGCTTGCATCTTGGGTGGCGCCCAGGCCCCATCATCGCAGCGCATCTTCAAGCTGTTTGCTCATGAGGTGAATGCAGTCCTCCTAAAGCTTGAGGCCACCGCCCTCTCGGGTGGTCTCGTGCGCTATCACGTTCGACAAGCGGATCAGCTGAAGTCTTGGACAGCGGCGGAGTCCTCGATGCTTTGCTCCCCGGTCATCGACAATGTGCGGTCACGGGACCCTCGCCGATGCGGCGCGAGGACTCAACATCCTGTTCGTCGAAGCGTTCGACAATCTCCAAGTGTCGTGCGACCAGCTTCGACCAATCAACCCTTTCTCGAGAGTCACCGAGGTTCCTTTGTTCCAATAGGGGCAGGTGTGCCTTCTGACCACCTTGAGACAGCGCAACAACTACCGCCGAGCTCGCCGACTTTGGCGTCGCTCACATCCCTTTGCCATACAATGCCATCCTCGGGTACCCAGCCCTAGCCAAGTTTATGGCGGTGACTCACCATGGTTACAATGTCCTCAAGATGCCGAGAGCGGTGGAGTCATCACGAGCCTGTGAAGAAAAAGGGATGTGCTCACTCCGGCGTGCGTTCAAGCCGCATGACAATCGAAGACCAGATCTCGGAGGCGGGAGGCTTCCCGAGGCGACTCCCAAGAAGAAGAAGGCCTCACCTGGCCCAAGCCACAAGGAAGCAAGCACCTCCGGAGGTACCGCGTCAGGATTCGCGCCCGGTCAAGGGGCGCCACCCTCTCACGCATAGGAAGGCGTGCCCGGCGCCCTCCTCAGGCAAGGCTCGGGGGCTCTTTCTTGGAGAGCCACCGACTTTGCCGAGGTCGCGAGGGAGGTGCTCGGGCACCACTTGGAGGGGTGCTTTCAAGCACGCTTCCCCCTGGAAGATACAAGTCAAGGAAGACCAAACCCTCAGGAGTTCGTCGCAAGAAACACCCAAGAGCTACAGGAGTCAAGAGTCATGCGCAGCAGCCGCCGCTTACCTGCTGCGGCCCCACATCCAGGCGAGGATGGTGGACTGCGCATCTGCATCGATGTCTCGGGGCTCAACCGAGCCGTGTCTCAGGAGCGCCTCTGGCCTTCATGCGTAGGGTGTTGTGAGGGGCCGCCTCACAGCTATGTCCGCATGCCCTTCGGCCTGCCGGGCGCGGTCGCCGCACACCAGCGCCTGTTGAGGAGCATACGGAGGCTCAGAGGTGGGGCACCGCGCAGTCTGGCGGAGTGGCGATAGTCCCGAGGGCTGCGAGCCACGAGCCTCCGAGGCCCCTGGGCCTGGGGACTCGTGAGGGCCGACGTCTTCACCGCGCATCGCTCGCTTCCTCAGCATCATTTTATCTCCAACAACATCAGGTGACATCTTTCAGAGTTCTACTTTCAGCTGGGAGCGCCCATAGGGCCGCACCATTCCCAGGCGCACGGGTCCGTCCCCGCGGCATGCATACGTTTTGCTTGTGTTCTTTACTTACCTTGTTGGGGGCGCCCCTCGGGCTGCACCATCCCCACGCCGCTCGGGCCCGACCCAGCGGCGGTAGCTTTTACCCGCGTTTTCTTGAAATTGGATTTCCTCCTATGTGCTTAACATACTTGACCTAATCACCTGCTCAATCAACGCCTATCTGGAGGGCCGCTCGCTCTGGCACAGTGCGCGCGCACGGGTCCGTCCCTGCAGCGTTGATAAACCTGAGTGGTCGAGCTCTAGCCGCGGCAGCCCCGCACGGCGCCACCTCACTAGGCCCTCAGTGCCCTAACCGCTCCCTCGGAGTGACCATAGGTCGGTTGGCGGCCGTAACGACAGGCCCTATTTCTCCTTATTGTTGGTGTGCAGGATCTACTTCAGGAGCAACGATTTGGGACATCATGAGCTTTCTCTCCCCCTCCTTGGCACGGACCGCTTGCGTTAAAGGGGGTACACAGGCTATCGCGACTCATGGGATCTTCTTGGCTCTCGGCTCTCACCCCTGGCCTTGACCCGGCATCGCGACTGTCATACCGGCAGCAGGTGAGCTCGCTCGAGGCGGGACACGAGGACATAGGCGCTAAAGGAACTGCGGGGAGTGGGAAGAAGCTCGCGAGGCCTAACCCAGCATACCTCGGCCACCGCCTCTCGGGCAGGCGCCTCCCGAGGAACTACATCGGGCGCATAAGATAAAATCGCACCCTCGCGAAACTAGACCAGCATGGCGCTAAATACCCGCCCCGTGCAACTCTGTCGCGGCGACACTACCTTCCTTTCTCGCCCAGTGAGGATTGCTTGAGCGCTAAAGGGGACCTCTCGAGCATCGCGACTCGGGGGCTCTTACCGGACCTCGGGCCGCTCACCTCCTGGCCTTGACCGCGACATCGCGACACAGCATTCCAGCGGCCAGCTGAAGCTTTCACAGGCCTTGGGACTGTCGGTATAAGCGCCAAGTCCTCGTGAGGATGGAAAGGGGAGCTTAGCGGGACGAAGCTTTCTCTTGCGGTTCATATTGAGGATAAAATATTCACAAAAGATATGGCGGGCGCCTTACATACCCTGCGGGGTGTTGCTTTGATTCCTCGCGAGGAGAAAAAGGTGATAATACTAGGGAGCGCTACTTGCTAGCACCTCCTCAGCGGCGCCATCATCAGCGATGGGCTGCCCGGTGCGGCGCCGACCCCATCGGTCGGTGCCATCGGCGGCCCGATCACTGCCCCACTCCGGCCTGGCCTTGGCTCGGGCTCGTAGCTGTCATCGCTCGTCTTGGTCGTGAAGCTTCGGGGAGCAGCTGAAGTCTCGGCTCCTCCTTTGCTGCACGAGCTGCTGGAGATCCGGCGAGCGGGCTAGGCCCTCGCCATCTCGTCGCCGTGCCGCTTCCCTTGGGGCAGCACTCTAGCCGGGGTCCTTCGGCATCGAAGACCTTGAAGAACATCGAGGGAAGCACCGTCGTATTGAGATGGATCGCGAGGCGCCATCCGTAGCAGCGAACCAGGCGATCTCACCCCAGCCCGGGTCATGAAGACCTTACGGGCGGCGACCGCAACCTCCGCCCGATCGCGGAAGTGCCGCGATCGGCATCTGCAGCGAGCTCGAGCCCGCTCGGCGGCATCTCGAAGGCGAAGGAGGGACGAAGGCGAATCCAAGAGCTTGGATGCATGGCGGCATGGAGCACAAACTCGCGAGAGGAGCGCTCGACATGGACTCCAGGGGGGACGACGCGCACCAACGTGACTCGCCGGCGTCGGCGGCGGCGCTGTTGGTGTTGCTCGGCGCCCTCCTCCCTGAGGCCCACGATGCGGGCGAACAAGGGCAGCGGAAACCCAGGCGGCGGCCGCTCGTACCACGACCTCGACACCTCCTGCCAGGCACCTTCGTCTCGGCGGCCGAGGATAGGTCGACTCGTCGACGGGAGGGGGTCCGGACCCTCTCGCGGGGCCTTTCCCCTCTCCTCTGTGGAAAACCGGCGGATTGGTGCCATTGGTGTGAGAAGAAGCAAGGACGAGGAAGAAGAAGAGAAGGGAGTAGTAGAAAGGGGTGAACTGGCGGAGCTCACGCAGCCTCATATTTACAGCTGGATAAAGGCCAACCGTCGAGCACCACGATCGCAGGTAATCATGACCCATGTCTCTGCATGCAGGGACTTGTCCGTCGTCTTGATCGCCGGCGTCGTGGGAAGCATAGTCGCCCAAGTCAATCAAGCGCCACTTGGCGCCTAAGGCCCTGAGCTGTTAGGGCCCTTGGCGCCAGCTTGCCCCTTGCTTCTCTGCTAAGCCAAGCCAGCAGCTCTCGGGCCAGGGGCTCTGTCGACGATGCAGGAGCAGGGGTCCCAAGACTTGCACTGCCTGCGGCCTCGGCGTGGCTCAAGTGGGGGCCAGTGGCGACCCATCTTCATCAAGCTCAAGCTCAAGACCCTCATGAGGCCAAGCCTCATGAGGCGGATGACAGGGAAGCCTCCTCAAGCACGTCCTCATCGAGGCGGGGCTCGCGAGGCGGAGAGATCAATGCAAGGTACCTCGCGAGGACCCGTGGCCATAACCATGACGATCAAGGCCGGAGGCGCCCGGCGAGGCGCCGGCACAGGCGAGTCCTGTTCCCCTTTGGTGCAAAGGGGCAGAAGCCTGAGCCAAGGCATCGAGGCAAAGGTTACCGATGCAGTGCCAGCGAGACCAAGACCAGCGGGGCGGCGGACGGAGGTCATCATGGAGCCAAGGCGGAGTCATCACCGTACTTTTAGCAGCGAAGACCACCTTTGGTCGGGATAACTTGTCTTGGATGTTCCCCTTCAAAATGGCCAATTGTTGGCGCCCTTCCGCTCATTATTTGGGAAGGGCCGGGGCCTCTATAAATAGAGCTAACCGCCCGAGTAGAGGCATCGGGTGATAAAGGAGAGATCGAGAGAAGGGAGACCAAGTTGAATACACAGCACCAACTCAAGAACACCCCTCGCGAGGCTGTTCTTCCTTTGTACTATTCATCATCGGCCGGAGCAATCCACCACACCACACCTTTGGGTAGGGTATTACACCTGGCAGTGGCCGAACGATATAAAACTCGTGTCTCTTGTGTTGTTCATCATTTCCATCTTAGTTCGCCGCGAGAGGATCGGACGTGGAGTCGGTAGGGTAGAGATCTCCAGCGCACCCAGTGTTGAACCTCAAAGTGCTGCCGGAACACGAAATCGATCGGGCTCCTCATTGCCTGCCACCTTAATAGGCCTCCATGGTGGAACATCTTTCAAAGCTTTGGTGGCCCTCATTTGCCGCCCGATGCCACGAAGAATGTCCACATGGAGGTCGGCGCTTGTGGCATCTCGCCTTACAGAATTCGTCGACCTACACATCCACATGTGAGAAAATCGTGTACATAGGTATCTACAAGGCCATTGAGGATGCTCTGATGTTGGCCTTCCTCAGCAATTGGAAGCACTACATGAAAAGACACATCCGTGACATTTTGGGCGAGCAATTTTTTTGTCATACTTATGACACTTCTATGATGATAATTGTGACAAAACCGGTATCATCATAGATGTGGTGAAGCTCCTACTTCTATGACAAAAAATCATTACGAGAAAATGGGCTTTTCGTCTTGGGCGGGCGGAGGCAGCATGCATGTCATTCTTTGGGCCGTCCATGACGGAAAAAACCATAGTAGAAGCGAGGCGAGGAAAATATCGGGGTGTTCCGGTTACGGTGGGTGGTCGGGGCGAAGCGATCGCGTTTCTCTCGTACGCTGCAGCGTGAGAGTGCGACCGTTGGGCTCTAACGAACCCGGCGATTGCTGCGAACTCTGGCGTTCTTGAACCCGGCGATCGATCGATGGCTGATAGCGAACCTGATCGGCGATTCGCCCGCTCTGCTGCTTCGCGAAGCCCGATCGATCTGCCGTTGGATGAGCGGTGAGGGATCTTTGGGGGAGGTTGGATGAGCAGTTCGGTGGGGGTGGATGAGCAGGAACCCGTGGTGTTGCCTCTGGATGAATAGTGAGCATTCTTTGGGGGGGTTGGATGAAGCAGTTCGGTGGGGTGGATGAGCGGGACCCGTGGTGTTGCCTCTCGATGAACGGGACCCCGATCGGTCGAGCGGTTGGGGCTGGATGAACAAGACCCGTGGAGGCTGGATGAACAGGACCACCCGTGG
>JAHIAM010002837.1:0-63225 GCA_021605205.1 Aegilops longissima
TTCAAGATATAATCCACTAAAGCAAAAACTAATTGGACCAATGGAGGAGTCACATGCCAAGTAGCAATCCCCCAAAACAATTTTGGAAACGAAGCTTTGAGCAAAGAGATCGAAATTCGCGGGTTTCGGGAGCAAGAACTGAGAGAGAGCAATGGTGAATTTTTTTCTGGAGGTAGGTGATGACAAGTGCTAAAGAGATAAGTGAGGGGGCTCACGTGGGGACCACAACCCACCAGGGCGCGCCTGGGGCTGCTGGCGCTTCCAGGTGGGTTGTTCCCACCTGGTGCACCCCCCTCTGATGTTATTTGCACTAAAAATTCAGAAAAAAATTGTTTCAAATTTTCAGGACATTTTGAGAAATATTATTTTTGGGTCATTTTTTATTGCACGGAAATCCAGAAAGAGGATAAACATGGCATTTTATTTTATTTAACTAGGAAAAACAGAGAATAAAAGTTGGGAGCAGAAGGTTGTGCTTACTAAATTCAACAACTTCATACCTCTAAAAATTGATCAATTAATAAGGTTGATCAAGTCTTATTAACAACCACCTTGGATTAGCATGAAACCAAAGAACTTCCGTAAAACATGAAGTTACCTCAACGGGGATATGCATGTCCTGAACAATAAGCATTTCATATTTCTTTTTGGCAGTAGGTAGAGGTAGTTGGAAACTTCCAATAGTGAGTGTCGGAGATTTTTCAATAACATTAATACCAGTCACTTGGAATTGTTACTTCAGAAAGTGCACCGTATGCTCATTACCATTGATATGAAAAGTGACCTTGCTTTTATTGCAATCAGTAACAACCCCTGCAGTATTCAAAAAGGGTCTATCAAGGATAATCGACATGTTGTCGGCCTCGGGCATCTCAAGTATAACAAAGTCTGTTAAGATATTAACATTTGCAACAACAACGGGCACATCCTTGCAGATACTGATAGGTATAACAGTTGATTTATCAGCCATTTGCAAAGATATTTTAGTAGGTGTCAGTTTATTCAAGTCAAGTCTTTGGTATAAAGAGAAGGGCATAACACAAACACCAGCTCCTAAATCGCATAAAGCAGTTTTCACATAGTTTCTTTTGATGGAGCAAGGTATAGTGGGTATTCCCGGATCTCCAAGTTTTTTAGGTACTCCATCCTTAAAATAATAATTAGCGAGCATGGTGGAGATTTCAGCTTAAGGTATTTTCCTTTTATTAGTGATGATGTCTTTCATATATTTTGCATAAGGGGCCATCTTTAAAAATCGGTCAAGCAAGTACGCAAAAGACTGGCCTAATCATTTCAGCAAAGCATTCAAATTCTTCATTATCCTTCTTCTTAGTTGATTTAGGTGGAAAGGGCATGGGTTTTTGAACCCATGGTTCTCTTTCTTAACCATGTTAGCCACAAAGTCTCTTTTATCATATCTTTTATTTTAGGTTGTGGGTTATCAAGATCAACATCTGGTTCTATTTCAACATCATTATCTGGGTTTTATTATCTAGTTTAGTGTCTTCATGAATATCATCATTATCTTTTTCATTATCACGAGATGAATGTTCATTACCAGGTTGAGTTTCAACATCAGAAATAGAAACATCATTATTAGCTTCAGGAGGTTTTTCTATCTCAGGTTCACTAGAGGTATGCAAAGTCCTATCACTTTTCCTTTTCTTCCTTTTTAGAAGGACTAGGTGCATCTGTGTTAATTCTTTGAGAGTCTTGTTCAATTCTTTTAGGGTGTCCCTCGGGATAAAGTGGTTCCCGCGTCATTCTGCCACCTCTACTCATTACTCTAACAGCATGATCATTGATATTAATATCCATTTATCAAGCAAATCTCTTTGAGATTTAGCAACTGTTCTAGTTGAGTTTGAACCATAGAGTCATGTTTTCCTACAACTCTAACATCATTGGTAATTCTGAATAACAAGTCACTCAGGCGAGCAATCATATCAGAGTTGTATTTCAATTGTTCCATAATATTTGCATTGAAGTGATCTTGTTTTCTAATGTAGTTATCAAAATCATAAAGGCATTAACTAGGATGCATATTATAAGGATTGTCCTTATGATTAAATTTCATTAGAGACTCTACCAACTTGGGTGGTGGTGTTTCAAGCCCATGTATTTCTTCAATAGGAGGTAATTTTTGACATCCTCAGATTTAATACCTTTTTCCTTCATACATTTCCTTGCCTCTTGCATATCTTCAGGACTGAGATATAAGATACCCCTCTTCTTCGGAGTGGGTTTAGGTGGTGGTTCATGAAGATTCTAATCATCATAATTTTTTGATATGTTATTCAATAATTCCTTAGCTTGTTCAACGGTTCGTCCCCTGAAAACACAACCAGCACAACTATCTAGGAAGTCCCTAGAAGCATTGGTTAGTCCAATATAGAAGATATCAAGGATTTAATTTTTTGTAAGAGGATGATCAGGCAAAGAATTCAACAATTGGAGAAGCCTCCCACAAGCTTGTGCGAGACTCTCTTCTTTAATTTGCACAAAGTTAAATATTTCCTGGAAGGCAGCTTGTTTCTTATGAGCAGGAAAATATTTTTCAGAGAAGTAGTAAATCATATCCTGGGGAATACACACACAACCAGGAGCAAGAGTATTATACCAAGTCTTAGCATTACCCTTTAATGATAATGGAAATAACTTGAGAATATAATAATAGCAATTTTTCTCATCATGAGCAAATAGGGTGGCTATATCATTTAATTTGGTAATAGTGCCACAACAATTTCATTTTTATAACCATGGAAAGGATCAGTTTCAACCAAAGTGATTAACTCTGGGTCGACAGAGAATTCATAATCCTTATCATCAACAAAGATAGGTGAAGTAGCAAACTTAGGATCACATTTCATTCTAGCATTCAAAGATTTCTCCTTCAGTTTGCATAATAATTTCTTAAGATCATCTCTATCATTGCAAGCAAGAAAATCTCTAGTTGTCTCCTCATCCATAACATAACCTTCAGATATTCTATGTAATTCATATCTAGGAGAGCTAGGTCTAACAGGTGTTTCAAGATTTTCAGATTCAATAATTTCATCAGTTTTAGCATGCTCCATATCTTTAGCTCTAGCAAGTTGTTCATCAAGAAATTCACCTAGTGGCACATTATCATCAAGCAAGGTACTAGCATCATCATAAGGATTATCCATAGAAAAAGTAGCATCATCAATAACTTGCGACATATCAGAATTAATAGCATGTGGTGGTGTTGCAAGTTTACTCAAAATAGAAGGTGAATCAAGTGCAGAGCTAGATGGCAGTTCCTTACCTCCCCTCGTCTTAGAGGGAAATATCTTAGTCTTGGTATCCTTCAGATTCTTCATAGTGATAAATAGATAATAATCCCAAGTGACTCAAAAAATATAGCTATGCTCCCCGGAAACGGTGCCAGAAAAAGGTCTTGATAACACACAATTATATGGGATCACAACAGTTTTTGAGGGTAGAGTATTCAACCAAAATTTATTGATTCGACACAAGGGGAGCCAAAGAATATTTGCAAGTATTAGCAGCTGAGTTGTCAATTCAACCACACCCGGAGATTAATTATCTACAACAATATGATCAATGGCAAAGTAATATGATATTTTTGATAGTAGTAGCAACGAAAATAGTAATGGTAACGGTGATAGCAATGATTTTTTAGCAAGTGTAAAACTAACAGTTGTAGTAAAAACTTAGCAAGAACAATATAATTAAGAGAAATTTGTAGGCATTGGATCGGTGGATTCGTGGGACGATATTCATCATATAACAGTCATAACCTAGGGCGATACAAAACTAGCTCCATTTCATAAATATAATGTAGGCACGTATTCCGTAAATAGTCATACGTGCTTATGGAAAGAACATGCATGACATCTTTTGTCCTACCCTCCCGTGGCAGTGGGGTCCATATGCAAACTAAAGGATATTAGGGCCTCCTTTTAATAGAGAACCGGAATAAGCATTAACACATAGTGAATACATGAACTCCTCAAACTACGGTCATCACCGGAAAGTATCCCGAATACTGTCACTCAGGGGTTTATGATTCATAACACGTAATAGGTGAATATAACTTGCAAGATCGGATCTAGAACATAGATATAATGGTGATAACATGAACGATCCAGATTTGAAATCATGGCACCCGGGCCCAAAGTGACAAGCATTAAGCATGGAAACGTCATATCAACATCAATCTCAGAACATAGTGGATACTAGGGATCAAACCCTAAAAAAAATAATTTGATTACGTGATGAATCTCATCCAACTCCTCACCAACGAACGAGCCTACGAAGGAATTACCCACTCCCGGTGGGGAGCATCATGGAATTGGCGATGAAGGAGGGTTGGTGATGACGAAGATCGAAGATCCCCCTCTCCGGAGCCCAAAACGGACTCCATATCTAGCCTCCCGATGAAGAACAGGAGGTGGCGGCGGCTCCGTATCCCGAAACGAGATAATTCTTCCTCCTAGTTTATTTTCTGGAAAAATAGATATTTATGGAGTTGGAATCAGGGTCTGCGGGGCCACCAGGTAGGAACAACCCACCTGGGCGCGCCTGAGGGGGGGGGGGTGGCACCCGTCGGGTTTGGGTATGGGTATGGGTAGAGTTACCCCATACCCTTACCCATCCTCCTCGAGCTTACCCATTACCCGTACCCATACCCCTCAATGGGTACAATTTCCCCCCATACCAGTCACCCGATAGGGTAAATGGGTACCCACGGGTAAAAATACCCGTGTGCACACATCAACTTGAGCAACATGTAGTCATAATCGACAAGATATCATTGACCTCTTTCGTTTCATTTCTAGCCAAACTTTAGTAATTATCTTCTTGTGTACTTCGTTGATTTCTTCCACCTCCTCCTACACATCTAATCATCGGAAAGAACAACATGATCTCCATCTTCATCCATTGGAGCAGATTTAACATTGGCATATTCACAAGAAGGCGGCTGAGCTTGTACTACTGCAAAAGGAGCATAAATAACAAAATAGACATCAAATTCATATATATAGTCTATTGAATATAATAATTGATTCTTAATGAGCACTGAAATTACAATGCTCATATATACATAATACACTATGTACTGAAATCTTGTACTTATATACACTACAAAAAAATACACTTCCGTGATGATATGTGTTTGTCACAGTAGGTCGCGTTTTTTGTCATGCATGTACATCCATGACGATTTTATGACAGAATCAAGATAGTCATACCTGTCTTTGTCATAGAAGTGTTCCATGACATTACCAAAATTATCATCACGAAGTGTCCACTTCCATGACGATAAATCCGCGTCACGAAGTGCTTTCGTCAAGGGTGACCGACACGTGGCATCCACCGTAATGGAACGCCGTTAAGCTATCGGTCGGGTTTTGGATCCGTAACCCGTTAACAACCTCGACCAATGGTGATTTTCCGTGTAAAATCATAATTGGTGGAGGAAACACGTGTCGGCTCATCGTTGGGACAGATGTCATCCACTCATTGGACAGAAGGTGCCTATGATACGTCGACACGTGGCACGGCCCAACAAAGGCCCATTCCTGTGAAAAGGCCGGACCGTTTGACTTGGTCAAAAGGTGGCGGGCTGGCCCATGGAAATCCTGTTAACGGCCTGTTCGCATATAGCCCATTTACAGCCCGCTAACCCAAGGCCCGTTACGCCCTATCCGAATTAGGCCCAGAGCATCATCGGGCCACCCAATATGATTCGGCCCGTTTTCACTTCGGCCCATGTATGGCCCATGACGTCTTTCGCCCATATGAGGCCCTATGTAACTCTTGGCCTATTAACGGCCCTGGTGGCGGCTCGTAATGAACAAATGTATCACTTTACACCCATTAACGACCCGTGGTTGAAATCGCCCGTAATGAACGGTGTATCACTTTATACCCATTAACGGCCCGTTATTACAGAGGGCCGTTTCCAGCCCATGTTATCTTCGGCCTTCTCGGAGCCCATTTATTCTTGGGCTCATTTCAAGATTCGCTTACTTACGGCCCGCCATCGTCATTTTACGCTTGTGGGCCAAATTCAGCCCGTGGTTCTGATCGGCCCGCTTGTGGTCCGTTAATACGTTGGGCCGTTTTCATAGCGTCATGAAATACGGCCTATTATCGATGGCCCGTTATGGTCGGCCCATGAACGGACGATTCCAACTCTAGCCCATTTATGGCCATAATGCAGCCTGTTATTGGCCCATATTATCATACTGCCCGTATAAGGCCCATTCATGATACGGCCGGTAGATGGCCCATTGTTTCTACGACCCGTAGAAGGCCCATTGTTTCTACGGCCCGTAGAAGGCCCATTGTTTCTACGGCCAGTAGAAGGCCCACTGTTTCTACGGCCCGTAGGAGGCCCAAAGGTCACTACAAAATATTAGCCCATGGTTATTGTAGCCTAGTTTTAAAAATAGGTTATTGTAGCCACTAGCAAACCGCGGAAAAGAAGCGCAATGACTACAAGCAAACAAATAAAAAAGACAACAAGGAATAAATAAGCAAGCAACTTACGCTAGGCTATCACGGCTATCACATATTACATCCATGGGCATCAAAGTTCGCCATCGATTGCAAATAAACGCTACCGACAAAAGAATATACAAAATGAGAGCACTTGAAGGCACTAGTTCGGCAAGCTCGGGCCCGCAAGCAGGTGAAGAAGCTGAGTAGACCTCGGTTGTGTCAACGATAGATGCATCAACACTAGATTTAAGGCATGATGGTGCGACGGCAGTCCTCGACATCTTCATTGCATCTTTGACTTCAAGTCGGAGCTGAGCTGAAGCAAGCCTTTCCGCTTTAAGTTGAGGCAAGAAGTCGAATCGATTGAGGCAGCGATCGCACAGAGGTTGTCTCACACCCACTTGGTGAGTAGCTTCAACTCACTTTCTTCATCAAGACAGACCTTGGGGTCATCTCGCTGTCCTCAAGATGGTTTGGCTCACTATCTTCCCTAAAGTTTTGCACGGAGTAAGAGATATGACTCGAAGAGAAACAAGGAGACACGTAACAGGTTTCACAATTATATAAGCAAATAAATGGATCTGTTTCGCATAAGGAGCATGTTTTACAACTAAAATTTGAAATCGGTAGTTGTTGCAAACATCCAATCAGATGTAAACAGCAAAGCAAACAACGTGGAGGAAATGATGCCTATCCAAATCTATACTAGAACAAAGTTTGAAGGCTTGAGAAGGATGAACTTACATTACATGTTAACACGGGCTGGACAAAGCCCTTCTCCATGTTGATGGAAGGATAATTCAATAAATTCCCAAAGAAAATTCTTTATAAGCGTTGCCATTATTCTACATTTTGCAAAGAGTAAATATAGATCAAATAATATTGGAAGAAACAGAGGATAATGAAGCTCAAAAGTGCGATCGATGATACATAATCAAATAGCAATTAATTAAGTGCAACGTTACAAGGCAAAAGGGAGAGAGGTACCGACAAGAGCAATGCAGAGCCCATTATTGTTTTGAGATCGTATGATCCTTTGAGAAAGGAGATTCATCTGAAATTAGTTTTCATACAAGAGAGAAGGTAAGGCACAAGCAGAAATTTAGGAGTTCAAATTTTGAATTGATATCATAGACAGTACCTGACGCTGGGCTCCCAGCAGTTCTAATAGGGGTTTGGCCACTGGAGTAGGGGTAAAGTGTGGTACAGTTGGGCCTGTGTTTTCTGTGGCTGCCGATCTATCTGATTTAACAGGTATCACTACCTTTTCCAAATACCTAGTTTGTACTCCTTGAGGATCTGCACTCACCCTCTTCCTTTTGGACATCTATTACGAAAGAACAACATTTGACTGGAAAAACATAGTGTGACGACACATGGAATAGGTACAGAAAATGGATAGGTATGGCATATAATCATATATGATGCTTAAACTAAGCAGATGGTGTAACAAAGTAGAAGTAATGCAAGAGGTCAGATGCAAAATATGTGCGACCAATACAACTTTGCAAAGTTAGAGCAAGCACCTTGATGGGTGAATAAGATAGGCCATCCTCCACCATGCCAAGTTTGTTAGCCAGTGGATCATTCCACAATATTCCTCTCGTGCGCCCGTTCTCATATTCATTTTGATAATGTTCAATATCTGACATGCATGAAAACATAAAAACAAGTGAGATTTTCTTTGTAATGCAGAAGTGATTCTAATCCAATACTGCCTCCCTATAAACCCCTTTGTGCTATCTCTGCAATTCTTTTAAAAGATGCCATGCATGCTGTAATTTGTTGTGTGCATTAATATAATGTGGCCTACTACTCAAAATATGAGAGCTCCAAAAGTGATGACACTTTGCAGATGATAGCTTCAACATATAGTAAAGAAGAACAAGTCGACCTGACCTGACAGATTCAAAATATAATAAGGAGAACAACTCGACCTGACCAGTCGACTGCAAGAGAAGAGTATCATATTAAAGAAGAGCAGAAGAGCAAGAAGATTGAAGATATTACAAGTTTTTCAATACAATGTCGGTTGGCCACCCATGATGAACCAAATCGCACAGAGAAATACTATTCTTTCCGGTCTCTCCATATGTGGCTCACATGCATTTTGAAACTAAAGTAGGAACATTTAGCTCACCAATTAAACATCTCTCAGTTTTACTAATATCAGCAATAATATCAGATATGAATTTGTACAACTAAGCTTGTTTAGCTCGATGGGTGGAGCAGTGCTATTACGACACGAACCATGTAGCTGATTGTGGTCATCATAAAATGGGGAAAACATAAGCATGATGAGTACAGTGTTGACCGTGGCAGTTAGATGGCAGATCTGAAGCTGCAAACCGTGCAAAGGGTAGTTAGCAACTGATGTTTGATTTGAAATAACAACTAAGATTTGGTATGGACAAGAAAGTACTGTCAACAAGTGACAAAGAAATGCAATTATGCTGTCTCTCTATATGTCGCGACATGCATTTGGAAACTCAAGTGGGACCTTTAGCTAACCAACTAAATGTGTCGGTTAACTAATATCAGTATCATATCATAATCATATTTGAACAACTAAGCTTTCGAATTCTGAGTGTTGTGTTGTTTAGCTTGAAGGGTGGAGTAATGCTAGTATGACAGAAAGCACCTACGCAGATCATAGTAGAGTAGATAAAAGGGGAAAACCCTAAGCATCAAGAGAAAAATCAGGAAAGTGGAACTAGCTGGACCAGTGGGTGGCGCACATGCTTTTCGAAACGAATATAGGAACATTAGGTGACCAATTAAAATTAAACGTTCTCTGCTTTAGTGATATGAGCATCATATCAGATTCATATTTCAACACGTAAGCTTTGGGTTGAGGTCTTGAGGAGCAGTGCTAGCACGACACGAAGCACCTACGATGATGGTAGTGAATATAAAGGGGGGAAACCATAAGCTTTACGAGTATAGTGCCCGTGCCATGGCGGATCTGAAGGTGCAAACCGGACAAAGCTACTTCGCAACCAATGTTTGCTTTCAACTGGCCACTACGATTTGGTACGGACAATAAAAGTACAGTAAACAAATTACGATCTATTTTCCGGGTGACATCAATAACTTAAGCACATATGGAAGAGTACCACCTCTCTTGCGACGCCGTGTAGGCCTATGCTGATACGTTGAGGGTGCTGTGGGTGCGATGGCTGTCGGCAGCGGGGAAGAAGTCTTTAGACGGCCAACGGCTGGCTTGGGGGATATATCCTGTTGCCGTGGACGAGGCGGTCGTAGGAGCGGCAACGACAAGGTGGACGATGGCGCCGATGAAGCAAGAGGAGGCGATGAAAGGATCCTGGTCTAGCGCCGTGGATGAGAGACGTCCATCTCTTGCAGTGGACGGCGGGGTAGGGGTAGCGGCTCCAGCAAGGTGGAGGATGGGGTGGCGAACGGAGGAGGCTGGCCGCAGTGCGGAGGTTGTCGTGCCGCCGACAGTGTATGAATGGGGAAATGGAGGGGGGGGGATCTCAAACTTTGGGACGCTTCTCTGAAATGGGGGAAAGTTACGAACTTATCCCCCATTTAAAATTTCGGACATCGCGTCGGTTGGGAATAGGACGGTAATCTCGCATCTCCCAAATATTTTCCGGTAACTATTTCGGGCGAGGAGTGGGTGTTTTGTCGCACACGGTTGGCGCCCATGGTGTATGAACGGGGCTGACAGGTAGGGCGGTTGTGTCACGTTTGATGGAAGTTACATCTGCCCCTATTTAAAATATTAGCCTACATCGATTTCGGATGAGGAGAGTTTGTTTTGCCGCCCACCGTGTATGAATGGGGAAATGGAGGAAGAGACACATGTCTTTCGGATGAGCTTGAATCAAATGTGTTTTGCCGCCCACGTTTGGCACCCACCGTGTCTGAATGGGCTCACAGGCCGTCGTGTCACGTCTGATTGAAGTTACTAGTCTACCCCTATCGACAGAAGTGTAAATCCGGTCGATAAGGATGTCAAGTGTCGTGGGTAGACAGTAATTTCCATCTCGCAAACACTTGCTTCGGGCAGCCCACAAATTATAGTGGGTGTTTAGCCAACCGCTCAAAACTTGGGAGAATTAGCATTCACGTTTGCCCTGGGACCTGGCAAACTAAATTCAAATCCAATTTGTATTCGATTACAAATATCCATAGATAATTATACGTTTTGTTATTTATTTCTTCAAAACCACAACAAAGATTTGTTCCACCTTTATATATTATTATGATTTAGAAATGCTGTGATCTTCGAATTCAGTAGGTTGGATACACTCTGATTCAAACAGTTATCTCATCCAATACAATATGCTCACACGAAAAACAGTTCACCTTATGTCAATCATACAAGTACCGAGGATTACCTCGCCTAAAAAATTCGAATCATTACAACACATGGACAACATAGGGAGTCTTGCAACATAATCCATTCAGAGACATGACACAACATGCAAGTACAATAATCTAATGACAATTTCAACTATTATCTAAAGAAGAACCGGGATTACATTGGGCTTCAGATAGCAGAAATAGCAGGACCTCCTCCGTCTTCAAATTCAACATTCTTACTTCCTCCAATTCTTGGGTTGCTTGCATAATGCGTGCCGCTAATTCCGTAATTTCCAGCCTCAAGATAAAGATTACCTCATTCATTGCAGCCACACCATCTCTTTCTGCCTCTAGTAGAGCCTCAAGCACTATAATATCTGTGCTCAGACTGCTCTCCGGCGGTGTTGCCTCTGAACCGCTACCATCTGGTAACATGGATGGCGCACTGCTTCCACAAATAGATTTTGGGGTTGTACATTGTGTCCTAGTGTGAACGGCATCCTGAAAGGTTTCCGCTGGACATAAGTAAGAGAAAGTTATCGTATGATCCAGGCAGTAAGCTTACATGATAAACAACGGACGAATTATTTCCGAGCATGACAAACTATATTTAAATGGTTCAAAGCAGCAATAGCCGAAAAGAAATTAAAATGGTAAGATGAAACTAGGGATGTAAGTGGCAAATAAACGACATCCGCCAGTCCCATCTAGTTAGTTTTTGCTACCTCCCTAGTTCATTTTCCTCAAAAAACAAAAACTCTTTTTAACTATCATACCACTAGTGGACTTTAATCGGGATTAAACGGGACCCAGTTGACATCCCTAGTTGAAAGGGAGTGTACAACCGCTATATTTAAGTTGCCAAGGCATCTAAGCAGTTGGAATAATCTGAGAAAGCACTTAGCAGTGTGGCCTCATATAAACTACGAAGACAGTCTTGTGATGGAGTTGAGAGGAAAAGTTAAGGACTCAAATGAAATAGGCATGCATTTCTTTACGATAGTACAGCGAGCATCACCGACATATTGGCCAACTCGGTATAGCGTAACAACAAACAAGCATTGAATCAAGCAATACAAGCAAAGCGCATAACCGAACTATTTGTAATTCGGTAGGATTACACGTTGAGGGCACAAGCCAAGAAAGTAGCCCACTCGCATTACATTTCACATGTACTAAAACACACCGGCTTACCATATGTTGTTGTGAAGCCTAGCTGCTGTTGCAATGTTCTTTGAAGATATCGTCAGGATCCCGTGGTTGCAAATCTAGTTGTTGTAGTTTATTCTGCACCATCTATTTAGGTAAAATTAATTTTAATCGCATGCACTGGTCCGAATTAATCATCAATGGTTCATCTAAACTAATG
This sequence comes from Aegilops longissima, assembly GCA_021605205.1. Classification (NCBI taxonomy): domain Eukaryota; kingdom Viridiplantae; phylum Streptophyta; class Magnoliopsida; order Poales; family Poaceae; genus Aegilops; species Aegilops longissima. Next base: position 12,197 of record JAHIAM010002837.1, read on the forward strand.
AAAGAAGGGTGTGCATACACAACAATATATCTGCTTCCTTCTATTTTTATGCTTGTTCGAGGTGCCACCCCAAAAGAACAAATATTTTGCTTGATGGGGTTGGCAGCTCCATAATTAATAGAAGCATCAAATTAGTCATGCAACTTGGGAAGATCAAGAACACACAAACAAGTAATGAACAGAGGCTCGGAGCAGTGATGTAATAGCTAGCATTAGAAAAATGTAGGGTAAAATGAACAAGAAACAGCGGAACCACATGCTAGTTTGCTGATGTGTAATTAACATAGAGAACATTAAGCGATCGATGGAACCAACAGTGGCATCGTAACAAAACTAAAGCATATTAACTATATGTGCACTGGTATGTAATTTAGCACATGTAACATGTTCACTGCTAGAAGTACGGCCCTACAGGTGCAAGTAGAATAACGCGTCTCATGAAAAACTGAATGATGCCGTGAAGAAATTCAAAGGTGCGGTGCTTATGCTAGGAAAGTGAACGTAGGCGCCGGCCGTTGGATAATAGTACCTGATTCTCGGCGGCGTATGGGTATCGTTGTCATACTTGATAGCTAAGGATCGTCGATGGTGCTCATGTTGTGGTTGAGTTTGGGCGGTTGTCATTGCCGTCATTGAAGCTGCCCGGTGCTACTTATGCGGCGCTGTCGACATACAAGAAAGCTCATCTGTGGTAAGTGAACAGTTGCACGATAAAGAGAAAAACCGAAGGAGTACAAATCGAAATAACCTGATGAGGATGCGGCGTCAGTAAAGCAGGGCCGGTGGAGTTGAATATGGCGTCCGTGGAGCGGGTCTGGTGCAGTGGACGAAGGCTTCGGCGGGCGCATTGTATAGTGCTTTCGGTGAGGTGGATCTGTTGCCGCGGATGAGGGCTTGTATGAAGGGCCAGCGAAGGGCAGACGAGGGAGTCAGTGAAGGGCCTATGCTGTGGTGGACGAGGGCGCCGGTTAAGAAGATCCGGTGCGGTGGACCATGATGGCGGTCAAGGAGATCTGGAGCGGTGGACAAGCCAGTCGCTGAAGCGGCTCCGGTGAAGTGGTGAGTTGGCAGTTGGGGGTTCCAAGGTGCGGAAGGTAGATTTGGCGGGGTGTGAGGTCCACCGCTGCGGCGGAGGACTAGATTCGGCGGCTTGTCATGGTTGGGGGGGTCGGGAAGGGGAAGGGGAGGGGCTCTGGGGAAGAATGTTGGTGGCAAAGAGGGGAAAACAATGGAGTTACCAAAGCAGCCCTTTTCCGTTCATGTGGCAGGGGTAAAACAGGAATATCACAGGGCTAAACTTTTGGGCGCGTGATATTTCGATGTGAGCTGGAAGTTTGAAAGCTTTTGGCGCCTAAAATTATAAGTATTCTGCTCTCGTACGGCCGACTATGATATCATGGCCAACAATTTGTTTGTTTTGCACGCCAAAAAAATGTGCAAGTTTTGAAAATTAATGTCTCCAACTCGAAACTTAGATTGTCCATTCAATTCAAATATGGGTCATTGAGCTACTACAAGCAAATACCATCATACGGTCCAATTCAAATGAAATTCCAAATGTGTTTATCCTCAATATGATGACAAAAGCAAAAATGTGGATGTGTATGAATAAAGTGAATGATTATAAAGTTTGAACATGCCCGTATGTGTATATCTCTAGGTTTGATATATGAATTTGAAATCACGAAATCCCGGCTTAAAAAATGTACCTCCGTTTAAATGAATTACAAAAGCTAATGATGGACTCAAATTCAAAAATTCCAATGTTAGGTTTGTAAGTCTAGTACATCAAGGTATATCACGCATGTTCAAAAGTATCGTTATCTCATAGTACAAACTGTGAAACAAATTGATCAACCATGAGTGCACAATATCTCAATTACGCTAAAGTCCCTCAAATATAGACACCTCACCGCTTATCCAAGTCAACCCCCCCACCACACACACACACACACACACACACACACACACACACACACACACACACACACACACACACACACACACACACACACACACACACACACACACACACACATAGAGAAGTCGTTCTCTCCCCCAAACACCAACACACGAGCACATTAGCACCCCTCTCTCTTGTAAAGTCCGGACCCCAACATAGGTCTCTATCACTTTGTCTCTCGGGCATGCACACATCTCTTCCCTCACTCTCTATGTCTCCCGCTATCTCTCTTACCCAAGCACACACACTATGTAGAGTTTATATTTCCCATACACACAAAACGCCGCCCCAAACGCCTATCTCCTTAGTTATGTGGTTCTCGCAAGACTCACGCCACACACCACCCCCACCGCAAACAAGCACACTTTGTCTCCTTGTGTACCACTCTCCTCTTTCTATCTCTCCCACATGCGGACCCGCCCCAGCTCCTTCCCTGTATACATATATGTCGTGACTCTTTGCATAGATACCTAATGTATAATCGTTCTCGATTTCACACATTGTTCTCTACACCATCTATTCTAGATCTCTCATGAAGTCCCTATCACACACACGATGACTCGCTTCCCTTGCATCTCCGTTCATAGGCCAATTTCGGACAACATCAACATTGTCTCCCTATCTATACGCCATTTATGGACACAAACGACCTTCTCGCCCCTCTCTCTCTCTCTCTCTCTCTCTCTCTCTCTCTCTCTCTCTCTCTCTCTCTCTCTCTCTCCTAGCTAGCTCTCTTTCTCTCGCTCTCACACCCCTCTCCCACACACACACTCGATGTCTCTTCCAAATAGTCTGCTCCCCGCCCGCACCCATGCTATCTCGCTACTACACATGTCACACAATTCCCCTTCCCTTATACTAGGTTTACATCATCGGTGGTGGTCTCTACTCCACATACACTCTCCCTGTCACACACAAACGCTGCACAAACACACACATGACACGCACAAACACCCATTTATCTGGATCCTCATCTCTCCCCATGTCCGCATGTGTATCTCACACACTCACTCTCTAATTATGTATATGTGTCTCCACATTACACAACACAAAGCCCCATGTACATGTCTCTCTATCCTCCACACACATAGACACAAAGAATCTGTTATCATTGCCTCAGTCTCTAACATATCACACACTCTCTCTCTCTCTCTCTCTCTCTCTCGCAAACACGCCAACAAGGGTTTCCCGTGAATAACTTACCGCCTATTCATCAACAGTCGTGGCAAGACGGCTAACACGAGACATGAAAAAGAATAAATCTACACGTGCTTAGACCACCTAGTATGACTACTAGGACTAGAGCAAGCCAAAAAGCGCGCCGCCATCACCGCCTCCTTGTCGGCGACGGGAAAATCTTTATTTTACACAGTCAAGAAGTCATTGTGCTAAGGCCCCACATGCCGAGGCGTTGAATAGAATGTAGATGCTAGTTTACGGAAGCAAGTATCGGTAATACGTTTGTATCTCCATACTTATATTTCTTCTCTCATAAAAAACCGAGTTGGTGATGATGGTACGTGTGCCATCTTGCAATATAGACCGTCCGATCTATATCTAACGGATGGAAATTAAACTAAAAGATACCCGCACCCCTCTCCACATTTGCAGACAAGGCCTTCCCTTGTTCATCCTTATCTCCAACAAACCTCATTGTTGAGCAATTAAGAAAGGAAGCCTCTGGAACAAACTGGCCTGGTGGCCGCTGCCGGCGTCATCAATCCCCATGCCTCCGCTCAGTCCGACCACCAACCACCACCACACCCCACTCCTCTTCACCTTATCTCATATTTCTCGAGATATCCTTAGTTTTTACACATGGGATTACTCCCACAAGGGTCAATCACAACAAGTGTTTTATAAAAAAATGAATCTTGATGTTCCGTGCAATGCACAGATCTTGCTAGTACTCCTACACAAGACTAAGTTGGTGATGCTGGTGTGTCTGCCATCTGTCGTTTCTGACCATTAGATCTACATCTAATGATTGTGAGGTAAGTTGTTGCCTTTTCTCACCAACATCCCACTTGTCTACCAATTTGCGGAAAAACCCATAATTAGTATCTTAAAACCAACCACATCCCTCCCTGACCTCACCAAAACAGCCCAAGGAATATATTCTAATTGAAACATAATATATCTCTAGTGACATATGTATATCAAAATTAGGGTGTTTTGTACCAAGTTTGTGAATAAGTATTATTCTAATTATGATTCGTTGCAACGGACATGAACATTGCTAGTATTTCCAACCATGCATTTTTTCCTAGTATTCCATAGTTTCGAGTTTTCCATCAAGATATTAGTCACTCATGGTTGATATTTACTTTCAATCATGTACACATATGCACTATGTAACTAGCCTTGCTTATTGGCTTCCAAAGCTTAACTTTCACTCCTACTTACAATATGTAGAGTATTTAAAAAAAACTACCACTTTCAACCAGCCCTAGGAAGAATGTGTTGTACAAAAAATAGAAAAAACATACCCAAAATTTCTTAATCCACGCCAAAAACTACTACCTAGTACTCCTACCGATTAGGTTCATTTAAACCCATTTATGACTGGGTTGGCCCACACGTCCGTGCTGACGAGGCAGCTTAAACCAACACATTTTGTTTGACCGTTGACACGAGGGACCCACATCTGACCTTCTATCCTGTTATTCCCCCTCAAATCATTATTTTTCCTGAACATTACTTCAAACATTATTGATGCGTGTTTGTCGGTGGCGCCGGTGATGAGCGAGTTGGCCGCCGCTCCGCCGGACGGGCCGGACGCCGCGCTGGCCTCCGCACGGGTTGGCAGGCTGGCCTGAGTGTGACCCACGAGCGAGCAAGCCGCCGCGCTGGCTTTCGCTCGAGCTAGATGGCTGGCCTTAGCGCGGCGTGCACGAGCAAGCCGTCACGCTGCCGTGCGAATCTAGCTAGCAAACCTTGCAGACAAGCAGCTGGACGGAGCTATCTTGGCTAGCTAGCGTCATGAAGCCGGACGGAGCTGGCATCCGGGCTGCCGCAACATGGGCTCCGCACCGCCGGCGATTTTGACCCCGCCTTCTGCCAACGGCGGTAGCTGCGTCCTATGGCCGAGGATGACTTGGTGGACGGGCCGGAGGTAGGAGGTCACTCGAGGATTTTTGTTGGTAAGAGCATGTACAATGGTTAATAAGGTAGTCTTATCTTAAGTCGGCCACGTATGCAAGTGGTAGTAGTTTCTTGGCATTTTAGTGGTTTCTTGCATTATTAGGGGTTTCTTGTAAGGAACAATGTACGTACTACTAGCGACAAAAGGCGATTCTAGGTTGCGTTGTACTCCAACGAGTACTACTAGTGGTTGCGGGAGTGTATACCTCGTTTTGTGGGTTCGATCTCGGCCGAACGCACGGCGGCCTTTTAAAAAAAAGTACTACTACACTTTGCTGCGAGCCAATATCTTACACGGGTAGTTTGAGTTTTGAAGTCAAACGGACGTGCGGCCCAACAATCTGGGTGCACTGGACAACCTAGCCATGTGAATGAGTTTTCCTTCCCAGCATCCCGTGGCTCGCGTGCTCGCCCTAGCCGCACCTCGCTTGCAGCTTCCTCATCAGATAGTAGCATATTTAAACTTGCGCCTCCCAATTAAGCCCGAGGAGCCGGAAAAGCTGGCGGGGCATTGGGAACTGTGCAATATGGCTCAGATGTAAAGTGCTCTACTACTACTTTAGAAGCTTGTGTGGTTGTTACGCATGGACTTCACTTCATTATCGGCTCTACTATAAATGAAATTCCTCTTGACGTGTTTTTTTTGAAACGGAGGCAAAAGCTTTGCTTCATCTCATTCATAAAGAAGGAACTACTAACAAAGTTCGACGAGATCCATTACACCTCCACAAATGGAAGCAAAAAGCCTAGTCTCGCTGTATCAAATAACTCAAATGTTCTGCCCCTGTAGTAACCGTCGCTGATAAACAGGCTGCTAGTGTGTGCGTGAGAGGAGCGGCTGAGTAGGCCAGCTACGTGAGAGGAGCGGCTTAATAGAGCACCGAGAGTACCCACTAGGCCACTACGCATGTGTACTTCCCCTGCATTAATAGTACATCGATGGTTCTAGAGAACAGTAGTACCCTCCACTTCCAACTGTAGCTCCTTGGCCCTGAGATTCAAGAGTTCAAAACTGGTGCACTATACTAGACTAGACTAGAAGTACAGTATATCGCACTACTAGTTGAGAAAAGTAGTACTAGTACTGCTACAAAGACAGTCACGCACTCCTCAAATCACATAATGTAAGACATTTTTGACACTAGTTAGCGGTACAAAAATGGCAAAACATACCCAAAATTTCTTAATCCACGCCAAAAACTACTACCTAGTGCCAAAAATTTCTTACTAGTGCTATTATTTACAGCATAATGCAATCCCATAACGTTCCATAATGCTAGTACTTAGTAGTAAATAATAGCCTCACCCCTTCGCTGAGGAACGATCTACAGTTGGAAGGGACGAGGCCCTGCGGTTACTACACTCTTATCTCCTCCTCGCTAGTTCCCCTCCCCCCGAAGAGAAGGCAGTTCTCGCTGCTCCCATGGATTCGCCAGCCGGTTCTCCTCCTCGTCGGGTGTCGGTGTCAAAACCGGCGGATCTCGGGTAGGGGGTCCCGAACTGTGCGTCTAGGCGGATGGTAACAGGAGACAAGGGACACGATGTTTTTACCTGTGTTGGGCCCTCTCGATGGAGGTAATACCCTACCCCGCTTGATTAATATTGATGATATGGGTAGTACAAGAGTAGATCTACCATGAGATCAAGGAGGCTAAACCCTAGAAGCTAGCCTATGGTATGATTGTTGTTCGCCCCACGGACTAAAACCCTCCGGTTTATATAGACACGGACAGGTTAGGGTTACACAGAGTCGGTTACAATGGTAGGAGATCTACATATCCATATCGCCAAGCTTGCCTTCCACGCCAAGGAAAGTCCCATCCGGACACGGGAGGAAGTCTTCAATCTTGTATCTTCATAGTCTTGGAGTCCGGCCATGATGATAGTTCGCTATCCGGACACCCCTAGTCCAGACTCCTCAAGGGCCCTCGAACCAGCTTCAATGACGACGAGTCCGGCGCGCATATTGTCTTCGGCATTGCAAGGCGGGTTCCTCCTCCGAATACTTCATATAAGGTTTTGAACACAAGGATAGTGTCCGGCTCTGCAAAACAAGTTCCACATACCACCGTAGAGAGAATAATTTTTGCATAGATCTGCTGACATATTCCGCGGCGTGACATCACACCACGGCCAAGCCTCTATTCGAATCGTTTTTTACTGTTCCACCTTAGCGCGTCTAGCGAGGCGGTTTCCTTGGCACATCTTATCAAAGCATAGATCGTGCCCCCTTATTCCGGGATTCTCATCAATACGGACGTGGGTAACCCATCCGCGCCATTGATTACGGCGCTTGGGAGATAAGCGAGTTCTCCGCTTTGTCGAGCGGGTCCCTGAGTTCGTCGGAAATGGAGAGTACTTCACTTCTGGCCACCTCCTCGCCTCACGCTGCGGACGACGCCAAGGTGGTGCCCCAAGGGGGGCCTGGTCAAGAGGAGGTGGCGCAGGAGGCGCCGCAAGGCAACCTCCCGGACTCTAGGCTCGAGGGGAGCAAGACCCCCAGGGGATCTAAGCCCGACCCTCGTTCGGACTCCATACCGGAACCTTCAGCGGTTCCGGAGTCCGGCAAGCGGTCCCTTCGTAGGAAGGGTAAGACGCCGGTGTCTTCCGCCCAACCGAGGCACCGGATAGCATCGAGGCGCTTAACAGCGCCCATCGAGGAGGAGCACCGATCGTTATGAGTGTGGTGATCCAGAAGTTCACCGCCAAGAGCGGGCTGATCAAGAAGTCTGCACTCAGCCTTCTAACAGGCTTTGAGGTAAGTTTAGAATATGTAAAAATATTACCGCATAGACAAGAGTTCTCGATGCTTAGTTCGTGTTCGGGAAGAAAAGCCGGACTAAGGATCTAAAAAGATATACGAGGAGTCTAACATAAGTGTGTCAATATGGGAATGTAGGCTGCGCTTGCTGACTCGCCAGACCGATCGCGAAGGTCAATGCATTGAAACAGAGCCTCGAGCGGTCCGAGAACGAGCTCGGCCTTGCCAAGAAGCAGCTCGAGGACAGGGAAGGTAAGTAATACCTTATTAAAGAAATACCTTATAGAAAGGTTTCGGTTGCAAAAAATAACAGGAATAACATGGGTACCGCAGGGCCACGAACGAGGTGGCAACCTCAAGGAAGCGGTGTCTATGGTCAAAACAAAGCGGCTGTGGAACGACGAGCGAGAGAAGGGGAGGCGAGCTGGCGGAGGTGCGGCAAGAGCTCCTGTGCTCTGGAAAAACACGAGGGTTTGGAGCGTGACTCAAGACCCGAGAGTCGAGCTTGCTTCGCTCTTGAGAGTGCCAAAGCTGTTAAGACCGAGGCCCAAAAAGCCCTCCAGAGATTGAGGCAATAAAGAAGATCGCATGGTAAGGCATTCTTCATGCAGAGCAAGAATGTGAACGTGAATTACCTATTACTTACCCGGATTCGAGTTCTCCAGAGCATTCGCAGATCTGCCCAGAGTGTATCCGATGTTTGCCGTGATTCTACCGCGCCAAGGAGGGAGCTCGACGGAGAAGGTGTTCGTCTCAAGATGTCGAGGTCGACATCCGGTGCCCCTAAGCGACCAGCTGAAGCAGCTGGTCGAGCTCCACAAGGTCGCCGAACAGGCCATGAGGGGACTCATAGTTCGGCTGTGGCCATTGGAAGCCATGCCCGGAGCTACTTTGGGCTAGTGCGGCGGTGGTGGACGCCTGTCCACGGATTGAAGTCATCAAGCGCTCCGCTCAGATTGAAGGTGCCCGTCGGGCCTTGCCGTGCTAAAGTGCATCGGGAAAGCTGGATGCGGAGAAGCTTGTGACGGACGGGCCATCAAGGGCAAGGAGCATCGACGCCCAAATGTACTATGAGGGCCTCCTCAAGGGTGCCCGCCAGATAGCGGATGAGTGCTCCAAAGATGTAATTTTGAATAGACTCGTATTTTTTATCCTGTGACGCTGAAAACTTGTTCATATGCGCTTAAGCAACGCTTGTTAATTTAAAATATTACCTTCTATGCGGCCGCTTATCAAATTTGAGAGATGGCAAGTCGTTGGCTTCAGCCCCCATGCCACGAAAGTGTGGGGTGTTAGGGATAAAATTGAGCGCTCTTGTTCCCATTCTTGGGTCCATCGAGGAGGCGCCAACGCAACGTAACAAGGCAACCGGAGTTATAATGCTTGAACACTCTCACTTAGCCATAGAATTCTATAATTTTAAATTTCAGCGAAGCCCCTAGTATTCGAAGACCGAGTTCGGGCGCTATCCACGCCTTTGGCTGGACAATTCCGTTCCTCGCCTAAGCGGCATAAGTCTTTAGGGACCCAAAAACCTCTCGAACAGCGATCGCTCTCGCCTCTATCATGACGGTCAGTTTTAGCTTTCCATCGAGGTGCTGAACCCAGCTCAACCGGGCACAATCGCAGTGGTTCTCCTAGTGCTACCTTAGCCGATATAACGGAACGTAAGGTACCAAAACATAGGAGCCGGGCAAACCCAACTATTGACCCAAGACATGATTCGAAGCCGATGCATATAATGCTATAAGTTCGGGGTGCCGCACTTGTGAAAGTGTTCGGACTTATCACACCATAATTTTGGGGTACTTAAGCCCCTGGTGTATTGGCCGTACCAGATTGTACGGTTGCGCAATGTCGTAAATGAACATATAAAATAGGAAAGAATGCAATAATAGGCAAGAGCTATATATTGGTTATTAAAAAGAAACTGCAAATAAAAGCAGAACGATACAAATTGTGCGATAAGCAAGGGATGGGACTATTTAACATGTCCCCCTCCAGGGGTAAGCTGCGGGATGGTATGTAAAACAGGTATAATGCTCATAGTAGAGACCACCTGGACACTCGACGTAGTTTTCTACTTCCCTGGCTGTTGCATCGTGAGTTCGGCAATTCTAGTGCCGGACAGGACTTCTGGAAAACGGAGTCCTGAAAGTAAGAAAAAAGAAGGAAGAAAAAGAATGACACTATTGGGATCCCCTAGTGCGGTTGAGCCGCATTCTGGGCATGCCGTGGTCGTGCCCTTCCCCTTATGCCCATGGTTTCTCCAGAGCGTAGTTATGTACGCGTAGTACTGGTTTCGCAATTTCGCGAGGGCTGGGGTTAGCCGGATTGCTACGCTGTGCTTGAATCGTGCTGCGGTCTTTTGTAGGTTACTCCGGCGCGCTTGATGTTGTCCGGACGCTTAGTGGCCGGACTCGAGAATTGCTGTGACAGCTGCTTTGCACCTCCGCCGGGGGGCCGCTGTGCTGCCTCCGCTCGAGAGAGCGCTCGTGTTTCCATTGACCGTGATTACCTCGAGGGCCCGCATCTTGAGCTTGAGGTATGCGAGGCGATACCGCATTGAACTTTGCAATGCGGTTCGCCCAAGCAAGGCGTGATAGCCGCCATGAACGGGACTATGTCAAGATTAACTCTTCGCTCGAAGTTATCCGGGATCCAAGACCACTTCGAGTGTAATCGAGCCTCGCATAATTGGCCTCTACACCCGGTATGACGCCTTTAAAGGTCGCCTTTGTAGGTTTAACTTGAGGGTCTATGCCCATTTTGCGACAAGATCCCGATAAAGCAGGTTCAGGCTGCTACCACCGCCCATCAGGACTCGGTGAGGTGAAATCCACAATAATTGGGTCAAGAACCAATGCGCGAAACCGCCGGACGGATGCTAGTGGGTGGTCCTTCGATCGAAGGTGATCGGGCAGGAAGACCATGAATTGAACTTTGGGGCGACCGCTCCATCGCATATACGCCCCTTAGTGCACGCTCGCCTCTTTCGGGTATATGGGTTGCGTATATCATGTTCACCGTCCGCACTTGTGTGGGAAAGCCCTTCTGTCCTCTATTGTTCGGCGGCCGGGGCTCTTCCTCGTCATCGCTATGCAGCCCCTTGTCGTTGTGTTCGACACTTAACTTGCCTGCTTGCTTGAACACCTAACAATCCCTGTTGGTGTGATTGGCTATTTTTTCGGGGGTGCCATGTATCTGGCACAAGCGATCGAGTATTCGATCCAAGTTGGACGGGCCCTGGGTATTTCTTTTGAATGGCTTCTTCCGCTGACCGGGTTTAGAGCCTCTGCATCCGGCATTGACGGCCGTATCTTGAGTGTTATCGCCGTTAGTGCGGCGCTTGTTCTTGTTGCGACGCGACTTGCCGTTGCTGTCCTTGGTATCCGAACTATCAGGGTGTTTGGCCAAGTTGTTGCTTCAAGCTAGCCAGCTGTCCTCTCCCGCACAAAAGCGGGTCATGAGTGTTGTGAAGGCTGCCATGGATTTCGGCTTTTCCTGTCCTAGGTGCCGGGCAAGCCATTCGTCATGATGTTATGTTTGAAGGCTGCAAGGGCCTCGTGATCCGGACAATCAACGATTTGATTTTTCTTTGTTAGGAACCGTGTCCGTAATTGTCCGCGATTCTTCCGGCTGCTGAATTATATGGCTGAGGTCATCGGCGTCTCGTGGTCGGACATATGTGCCCCGAAGTTATCAAGGAATGCGGCTTCCGTGTCCTCCCAACAACCAATTGATTCTCCGGCAAGTCGTTGAGCCAATGCCGAGCTGGTCCTTTAAGCTTGAGTGGGAGGTATTTGATGGCATGTAGATCATCACCGCGTCCATGTGGATATGGAGGAGATAATCCTTGATCCGCACCGGGATCTCGTGGTACCATCGTATGATTCGATGTTTACGGGTTTGAAGCCCTCAGATTTGATGATCCAATACTTCATCCGTGAAGCATAGTCGGTGTGCGGCGCCTCAGATAATATATCACGACGTAGCTCATATGAGCTTTGTTCATCGTGTTCGCCCGCCGGGTTTGCTGATCCGCGCGACGGTAATCATCCCGAGTCGCTACGCCCATGCGATCCGTAGATCGATCTTGTATGTTTTGCCTTATCCTCCAATATATCTCGCAAGTCCGCGGTTTTCCCGTGCCTTGGTACTTTTGAGCGGTGTCGGGTGTGGCTTGAGCGAGGGCCGAGAGGCTTTTCGTCATGCCACGGGTGGCCGGTCTGCCATGTCGCGGCGCTGGTGACTTGGGTGCTTCCTCCTCCGATCGAAGCAACGGCCTGCATTTGGGGTAGCTTTTGAGGGCGCTCGAGTTCATACTCTTCGCCGCAAGGACTTCAGTCCATCCGTCGCCTAGCAGTGTCTTGGTCAGCTCTAAGCTGTTGCTGCTTTTGTTGAGGCTGCTTGCCGTGGGCTATAAGCCGCGCGTTTGAAACGCCCTGTTCGGCGGGATCCTCGTGCACGATTAATTCGCTGTCGTTGAGGCTTGCCTCATCTTCGGAGGGAGGCGATAATTATCGCCCTCTACCTCTCTTTTCTCGCCAGACCGTCAGGCGGACTTGCTTCTCCCTCCTCCCGTGCCGAGTCCCGCCGAGGGGTTGTCTTCGCACCGTCCGGTGTTATTATCTCCGTGCCGAATCACCGCTTTTTGCTGGGCGGATTTAGAGCGGCGCCGCCGACGCCGGGCGCTTCGTTGCTTCTTGAGGGGTCATCCTCCGTTGTTCCATCGCCGTTCCGCCTTTTGGGATGTCCACCATGTATATGTCGATGACGAGGTGGGTTTCCAAAGGCCCTATAGGCACTGGTCTTGGTCGCCTCCGGCATCGCCGCCCATACCGCCGATGTCTTCGAGTCGGTCGAGCATGTCGGTTAAATCATCGACAGTGGCTACAAAGTGGGTGGTGGTGGGCGTTGAATTTCTTCGCCGCTCGCATCCCGACCTTCTTGTCCGTAGTCCGCCAGGGCTCTCCGGATAAAGAGAGAGACTTTATTGAATTCAGGATGTCGCCAAAGGGCGAAAATGAAAGATGTCCGCGCAGTGAACTCCATGACCGGCGCCCAATCGGATTCGATTGGCGGGGCGCAGAGGGTTCGAGTCCGGAGAGGAGTCCGCACCCGAGTCAAAGTCATCGCAAAGGACAGGGATTGAGTTTAGCTCAATCGCCAGAGAGATCATAGCCCCGAGGCGGTGTCCAACCACTCGTCCTCGATCGGGAATCCGCCCGACTAAGGGTCGGAGCGGATGTCGGTAAGCGCCTCTGTGGCAATCGCTCGGGCGGTAGAGCTAGATCATACCCATCGAGACAAGGCGGCATGCTCGGTCAGGCTCAATCCGTCAAGATCAAGTCTCCGCGACACCGGCCGATAGTTCAAACTTCCAAATCTGACTCGATGGCTGGGGCATAGCTTTTGATCTGCTCCGGATGGCTGCTTAATTGCCCGCAGCAAAGCCGCCCGAATCACGAAGATCTGTCTGGGAGAAAAGTCTCACCCCGACCGCGCGTTGTTGATGATCAAGGAGCCATCGGGCCTATAGGTGACGGCACAAAGGAACTCTCAATGAAAGCACCAATGTCGGTGTCAAACCCGGCGGATCTCGGTAGGGGTCCCGAACTGTGCGTCTAGGCGGATGGTAACAGGAGACAATGGACACGATGTTTTACCAGGTTCGGGCCCTCTCGATGGAGGTAATAACCTACTCTCGCTTGATTAATATTGATGATATGGGTAGTACAAGAGTAGATCTACCACGAGATCAAGGAGGCTAAACCCTAGAAGCTAGCCTATGGTATGATTGTTGTTCGCCCCACGGACTAAAACCCTCCGGTTTATATAGACACCGGATAGGGTTAGGGTTACACGTAGTCGCCATAATGGTAGGAGATCTACATATCCGTATCGCCAAGCTTACCTTCCACGCCAAGGAAAGTCCCATCCGACACGGGACGAAGTCTTCAATCTTGTATCTTCATAGTCTTGGAGTCCGCCACGATGATAGTTCGCTATCCCGACACCCCTAGTCCAGACTCCTCATCGGGCTGGGAGACCTTGGATGACGATCCTCGGGAGAAATCGCGACGCCGCTCCGACATCCTCACCGCCGCAAGACTCGGTGCTTCCTGCACCAACTTTTTCAAGACGCTGCTTAAACAGGCTTGGGAAAAGGCCATGCTTGTTGGTCTTCCACGCGTCCTCGAGGAGAAGGTTCTTCTGTGGGACAATCCTTCGAACAGTCCACCGCTCCCTGGCCATGGTTGCACGTTGACTTCGCTAGAGTTGCCGACGTTGAGAGGTAGTCGGATTTTGTCCGATGAGCAGGTCAGTAATGGACTTTGATCATGTAGTACTTAGTTATTCCATGTCCATCCCGTAATTTCTCCGCTGCCCACTTTCTTATATATAGGTCTGGGTTGGTGCCAACGAAGATTGGCTTGCATACCTCTGGCCGGATACCACCATCATTTTGCACAACATCCACAGCAGTGCGGCCGTTCCGATAGACCCCTTCTCCACCATTGGGATCGGCCTTCTGGACTGGCTGGGCTTGAATACGTATGATGATGGCTACATGAGATTGAAGAAGATAGCAATTGCGGACCCGCCGGCAAAGCAACGCGGCTACGACGATTACTATCTCATCCGGTGTTCGACATAAGGATTGCCATCAATGCAAGAGGCAGTAACGGCAGAGGCTGGCGCATGTTGGCGGCAGCAGATTTGTACCCCTACACGTTCGAAGACGCCGTCCGCCATCTAGGCCGCATCTTCGCGATGACAAGCCAGGGGACTTGTTTCATCTGGTTGCCATCCTACGGTACGGGACATTACAAACAGAATGCACAAACCATCATTTGCATCCCTAAATGTACTCCATTATTTTGCAGGGACCAGTCATCCCCCGATCAAAATAAGATCGCTGATCCTAGATGTGCATTTGCATCCGCGATTCGGTCTAACCTGGAACCTTGTAGCTGACCTTGGCATATTGGGATCAACTATCTTAGTAGTCGTTACCCATGGTACCACTGATGTGCAACATGGTCACACAATCTACCACGATCAGACCGTCACCATCTACCCAGGTATTCCATTTTTTAACCCTCTCGCCTTCTCTTTCATTGTTGTACTAGTAGTATACTTAGTAGTACTAGTAGGAATACTTTTTACCTTGGAGGATGCGTATAGCTAGCTAGGCCCTTGAAGACTTGAACCCACTAGTTGCCACTATTTTTGTTTTTCCATGTCTTACTATATGATCCATGTAGCCAAGAGTGGCTATATATAATAAGTCGGTTATTTTACTTCCTCTATACCGGAGTAGTACTATTTGCTGCACAAGACATCGACCGCCATATTTGAGCACAACATTATTATGCATGGACCTTGACTATGTACGCCACCATGTGTCCAGATCTGGGATGCCGCGTGTACCGGATGAACGGCGCCGAGTTCGACCCCGTGATGCTACGTGGGTGCCGAGGAACACTCTTGGAGAGTACTCGCTTTCATCGGGACAGCTACCCCATTGTGAAGCGGATGCCACCTTCCGCACGACACGGAAGGCCTGCCATTCATGAAGCATGGTTGTGTCTTCATGTGCACCGCGGATGAACGACATGCCGGGACACGCTATCCTGATTTATGCCGCTCAGCTTGGATGAGTCTCCATCGTGGAACCGGACTAGAAAGCTGCGATAATGATTCCGCTGCCCACCGCTATGGATCGTGCCATCCATGAAGAACACCTGGACTGGAACTTGGAGGAGGACATGTAGCCCATCTATAACGTAAGTGGAGTACGGTAATTGTGAACGGTAGCGCTGTGAATATATGTAGACTAGTCGTGCACAAATTTATCACATGAATTGAGATGAACTTGTGTGGCATAACGGCATTTGTCCTTTAGAATTTATTACTAGTAAATGTGTTATGTGTACGTGCAACTTGTGTGGTTGTTGCACGGCTCCAACATGCTCTTTGAGAAAAAAAGTGGCACAGCTTTGGATATACGTGATGTGGCGGCATCATACAAGAGCATCGCTCGCTATAGTTGTAGTACACTCCTACTAGGACGACAACTCCTATAAAACCTTGCGCTTGGCTCTTTGCCTCTTCGGAGGTTCAACAGTTCGCACTCGTGTGAACCTTGCACTTGGCTCTTCACCTCTTGGAAGGTCCAACAATGATGATACTACAAGACAATATGCTTCCGCAACTGACACCGATTGAACTGCTGCACGCCCACCGCGAGGGCGAGGGCGAGGGCGAGGGAGAGGGAGAGGGAGAGGGAGAGGGCGCTGTAGTCAAAACCCTCTCCTCGTCCTAGGAACCACCGCGCGCGTGGGCGAGGGAGAGGCGTAGTAAGCAAGCTTCTCCTTGTTCGGCAAGTTGATGGGACACATCGAAGCAGTACTAGTACTAGTAGTAGTCCATACCGCATCCTTTCCGATTAATATGGCTTAATTTGAAACGATAAAAATACACTGGCGGTCAACGTATGTAACAATACGCTCTTTACGGTCACTATATATAGTTTTGCGTCGATTATACGATCACTAGCTCATCGTCACCCTACTAAACGGCCACATAGTCGATGTGGCACTTTGTTGACTGGTTAAATTGTCACCTGGTTTCTGGGTCCCACCTGTCAGTTGGCAGAGCAAAGAAATCAGTTAAACAAAACTTTATGCAGGCGCGGCACGAGTCCAACCCTTGCGCCCGAACCGACCTGGCTGTGTATGTGAGTGCATGCACGTGTCCTCCCTCGGTCTTCCAACAAAGAGTGTACATCGGCTATAAAACAAAGAGTGTAGTAGTATATGATGTACATCTACACTTCAAATGCATTTATCCTTTAATCTAAATCGATATTGATTGACTAATGCACCAACTTGTGCTGTAGGTATAGGCTACATGTCTATCCTTAATTACAGCATGCAACGGCCTTCATTTAATCTTCTTATCTCAATGGTCGCATGCACACATAAGTCTGCTACTTTTTGGCGTTAATTATACCATGGTCAATGTGTAAATCTCTAAATGTACAGTCTTTCACGGACGAGGGAGTAGGTTGAGCACTTGAGCGTGAGCGTGTGTGTTGCGTCGTGTCTGTGTGCCGCATGGGTGCGTGAGTGTTATGTGCGTCCATGTGGAGTACGTGTGAGTGTTGCATGTTGCATGCATGCATGCATGGGGCTTACTCCTCCCATTGACATGTTCATATTTCAAGCTTCCTCTGCTCCTCCATATGGTGATACTCCTCTGCTCCCAAATAGTACGGAGTAAAAGCCTCCCTCTGCTCCCAAATACGGAGTATTTGTCTTTCTACAGATTTCAACAAGTGACTAGGTACGGAGCAAAATGAGTGAAGTGAGCGAGAGGCATAGGGATATCTGTAGAAAGGAAGTCCTCGCGATCCATTATTCCCCATCTCGCCGAGAGAACTATTCAACTAGTCTTCGCAGTGAAGTGACAATACACGCTGCAGCAGATGGGACACGTAATTAATAAGCTGAACCAGCGTGTTGGTGTTACTAAATCAGCCTTACCCAAGATCGCCATCATGTTTGCCAAGAGAGCACGCTCAAAATACGCCTATGCACCTCTGTCCTCCATTAACCGACATATGGGCCCTCTTGTGGTAGACCCACATGTCATCGGTGTAACTATTTACACTCAAGGATGGTGCCTATATCCTGGTAGTAGTACTAGTAGAATTGAGATTTAATGCACTTTCTTCCCGCCTTCCACTTCTTCCTCCTCTCTTCTTCTTCCTCCTCTTCCCCATCGTCGGCCGCACACCATTTACCCCCGCCATCGCTCGCCGCCGCGCCATCTTCCTTGGTAGCTCGCGCACTATATCCCCCGCCATCGCCGCCACACGAGGAGAAGCTTCTTCGCCGCCTCGCCTCAATCCACTTCCCCGCTAGCTCGCAGCACCAAAACCCCAATGGCGAACCGACCGACACGCAGAGCCGCGATTGAATTCCTCCCGATGTTCTCTTTGAGCAGATCTGTAGTCGATGGACCTACTCAACACCGCCCATCTAGCCGCATGCTCGGTGTCTTTGTACCGTCTACTGCTCGCAACCAGCCGGCTCTTTTCAAGACACCCCGCTTGTCGATGCCCGATCCTCGCAGTGGCCCGGACATCGACTTGACGATCCTATGGAGGTTGCCGTGGTGCCCTCGACATGCTACCACTACCCATCCACCTGTCCTTCATGCGCGCCACCATCGGGCGGGCATGAAGGCCAACTCGATCGCCCTCATCCACCACACCGGTAGTCCGTGGCGTCTCGTGGATATCTACACCCAGCGAGAGATCACCTTCCATCGTTGGATACCGCCGCCATCGAGCCTCGCGCCCGCCGGACACTCCTGCCTACTACGCACGAGACGCCAAGCTTTTGGCTCGACCTCGCTTGCGAAAGTTGTAATCATGAAGTGCCCACACCATCGAAGACTACATGGATTACAAGCTCATTGCCTTGTTCAACATGGGATTAGTCTATCTCGAATCCGTCACCATACATGGTTATGGCTCATCATCAATCCTGTTGAGGCAACATTTCGTCTCGATGCTATAGTGCACGATGGCATCGTTTACGCGGTCGACGCACAGATTGGCTGCCTATACTGGTGGAATCTATCGTCGTGTAATTGTTCTATCTCATCTCATCTTTACCTTATGAATACGACTGTCTGTTCATTTGTTACAAATTTAGAATGCATAGCATGTCTATAACCACATCATTGCTATATGTTCCTCTCATTTCCTAGATTTTTATGACCACACATGTTATTGTTAGAGTTGATATGAGAAAAATTGGCATCTAATGATTGTTAGAATACATATTATGAGCATAACATCATGATTGCTATATGTTACTCTCGTTTACAAGATTTTTATAACAACGCATGTTATTGCTTAGAGTTGATATGAGAACAGTAGTAGTAAGTGCTATGGTAGAATATGAGTAGGCGCTGTCATAGCTGTTTTCCTCTCATTGTTACATGATGTTTGAACCATGACATGTTGCTAGAATATGAAAGCCATTGGCTTATTTTTTTAACTTGGGGTATGATTATGACCACGGCATTGCAATTCTCTGCCTATGATATGTGTCACTGTTATAATAATCTTAATTCCACACATACTCGAACATGATTGTTTATTTTTGTCCTTTGGTCTCCAATTTGAATTGTTGCAGCAGACGAATGCGCTGGCCTTCATGATTCCAGACTGGAATCATACCAGCCGATGGGTGGTGGTTTATCGCCGTTCACCGACGGCGGTCATTTGATGCTCATTCGCACGCACCAAATTGACCAAACCATTACATCAAACCACATGCAAGACAATGCATGGGGCATTCGTGACATTGATGGCTATGGCTGCTTCGTGTTCGAGAAAGATCCCAGCTCCGTGGGCCAGGCATATTCAATCGAGGCGGGTTTACAACCTCGCAACCACTCCTTGTTCCTCGGGCTCAATTATCCGATCATCCAACCAATCATCGATCATATCACCGGCGATGATTACTATGCTATGCAACTTCCATTCGCGAGGGGGCTGTGTTTACACATCATACCATGGGTTTCATGAATCACCATATCCAGAGATTCATCGACACAGCTTGTTGCCAGATAATCTTCAATGTGTGAAAGGCATCAAGCTTCCATGCGATGGATGGCTTTTGCAAACCCGACATGCGGCGATGTGGTTCATGCCAACAGCAAATATGCACAACTTGATTCGTGCTGATATCTAGACCGAGCCATGTATTCTCGCTGCTGTAGCACGACCCTCTTTTGTTGGATATTATGTATCGTTGTTAGTTTGAAGCACTCCTCTGGTTTGAAGGATAGATACCTTCTCGGGATCAAGTGCATCCTAACTCCCCTGCTTAGGATGTATCGATAATGATGATGGAGAGATGCCGTAGAATATATATATATATATATCGCTTAGGCTACAAGTGCGCATTTGTTAGTTAAACCTATGTATAAATTCAGACACTAAAACGACTAGTAAGTAGTACAAAGGCAGTTCTACTATATGTCGGTCAAATTATTCATCATGTCCACACATTGAATTGACGTGACAACACGCTGCGCTTGAGGTGACACAAGAATCCTCGCGGCGTGTTCGGTATTTCGACTTCAGATTTGGAGTACCACTTATCTGTCAAATCTTTCATCATTCACTTTAAACAATCGATTGATCATACATTGAGTACCATATAACTGGAATTACCGATGCAAGTCGAAGAAGGATTGTCGGTGCTGCCGGTGGCGCCAAGTTCGATCCCACGGATCAGAGCTGATCGAGCACCTTGAGGCCAAAGTGAGTGCCGACAGCGAGATTTCAGTCTCTCATCGATTTGTTCATACCAACCATCGACAGTGAGCACGGCATATGCTACACCCAACCCGAGAAACTTCCTGTAAGACACCGATCGGCCGCCTACTTGCACAAACATATTCCTTTGTTTATAGCTCTATTTTTCTTTTTAGACGCAGACCTGGTGAAGCAATTACAATTTGACAGTTAATAAAAGTGAAACAAGTGATCGCAACATGCCAAAGATGTTATGAAAATGCCAACTAGGTACACTAAAACCTGTATTCCACAATACCGCAGTATCACATCGAGTGGCCTAAGGAAGCATTTCTTCCAAAGCAATTCCTGTATGCTCAAAAGGCACGGACGCGCCGCAAGATACAATGGAGTGTAGCATGCATGCGATGTGGCACAAGACCGGCAATACCTTGCCGGTGATGGTCAACGGCCGCAGACGGGCAGCAAAGGTTCTCGTGCTGCACACCAACAAGAACTTCACCAGCAGAGGACCAATCGGGTGATGCACCAGTACCACCTCGGGACCGGAGCAAGAGAAGGAGCGGAGCTGGTCCTCTCGCAAGATTTTCTACCGCATTTAACACTAGGCCAGGAGTAAAAAGATTATAAGTTAGTTTGGTATTGGTAGTTGTACTACCTTGTCGTCCGCAAGTTGGTATTGTTGTTAACGATCTTTTGGTATGAACTTGCATTTGCTTCCAACCATCATGCCGAGGGTCGACGTGGATATAAAGCTGAATCATTTGTTTCAAACGAATTTTCGTGCACCTGATTTTTATTTGATGGGTAGCATAAGCACCCGCCGCTCAATTCCCAGTTCTCCAATTTTTTCAAACAAGTGCATGCACTTATTATCACGATAAAAAACAATATCCGTGCTGCATCCCGCTTATCACCGTGCTTGCAGAATTCTCTCATTTATTGAGCACGATATTGTTTTTTCAGGTCGAGCAAGTTTCAACTGGCTGTAGACTGCCCAGGGTTGGTTTTGTTTTTAACAGGCCCAGCCCATGATTTACAACGGGCACAAAGATCCAGCAGGTATCTATCGCCTCGCCCGCCAAATAAGTTAGTTATATTTTGTCTTACAACATCCGCAGCAGTTTTTTACTGAATCAAACACACAGCCCAGTTCTATTTTCCTCTTGAAACGCATGTCCTACATCCGTTTTCTAATCTCTACCTATAGTTTTACTAGTTCATATACACGTATCATTATATTGAAAACACATAAAATCCCTTTTCATATTTACATCCTTATTTTTGTTGTTTTTCCCACCCCCAGCTGATTTTTTACCCACGGTTTTCCTTAAACCAACTCAATTGTCCCACGCCTTATTTGCTTACAAAAACAAAACGATTTTTTGGCAAATCAATAAGTTCTTAAAAATGTTTATCATTTCGATTACAACAGTTTGACTCCACCAAAATATGCAAAATAAGGTTGAACTTTTGACCGTGGTCCTGGGCAGAAAATGGGCTGTAATAAATTACTTAAGAATTAGCAAATGGGCTGCAAATTATAAAAAATAGCAAATGGGCTGCAAATTATAAAAATTAGCAAATGGGCTTTATGTTGTCTGCCATAGATTTGGAGGCTGACTTGTGGGCCTACACAAGGTTTCTTAAAAAGAAACTTAGTCAACAATCGACTCTACTAAGTGTCACATCGTTAGATGTCAATCTAACGGCAATCGTGCTTCTTCGCCTCTCGATCTTCCTGCCTCAACCGCCCAAACCAGCACCTGCGGAACCGCTCGCCCCGCCTCCCGTGGGTCGGGCAAGTGTTGCGGGCAGGCCTCACGGCCCCATCATACTCGCATCCCCGGCCTGTCTATCCCTCTACTCACCCACACCTCCCGTTATTTTCCAATGACGGCAACCGAACTAGTCAACCTCGATTTCCACCGCAGGGCAGCCACCGCCGTGTCTTCGCCGGCCCATGTCGCTCCTTCATAGGCCTCGCCGTCGTCCACCGCCTCGGTGCTCTCGGCGCGGCGTGGTCAACAATGTCCATCCAACGGCCGTAGTGCTTCTTCAACCTCGGTCTTCTTGCCCCAAATTACCAAAGCAGCGGCGGTCGTGCCACATGCTCCCGCCTCCCGTGGTCGACTATGCCGCCGGAGGCCTCACCATCCCCATACTACTCCCACCGCCTGGCAGTGCCATCCTCCACTCACCCACTCCTCGTTATTCTGCGGCGACGATAGCCTCACACCGCAGCCGGCAGTGAACCTCAGATTCCTCTCCGCGTGGGCATCCACCGCCGCTGCCTTCCCCGCCCGCTGTCCCTTCCTAGGCCTCGCCGTCGTCCACCGCCCTGGTGCTCTCGGCGCGGCGTGGTAAATGTGGTCAACGACCGACTTCCATCAGAAGAGTACCGTACGTGGAGAGGTTGACAGCTGGGTCCACGGCAGCCGCAAGGAAGTGCCTCCTTATTACGCGTAAAATAATTATTCCTCCACCTACAAAGAGGGACCCACCGGACGGGCCACCAGATTTCGCGGAAAAACGTTTCTTCGACCGCTGTGGACCCACCGGACGGGCCATCGATTTCTTAAAAAACATTTGCCCTCGACCATCGGGACCCATCGGACGGACCACCGATTTCGCGAAAAAAAACGTCCCTCGCTGTCACTCGGACCCACCGGAAGTGCCTCCTTACGCATGTAAAAATGAATACTCCCCCCGCTAGCTGGGACCCACCATGGTGGAGGCTGACTTAGGGCCTACTAAGTTGACGGGACAGAGGGCTTTGTCAACTTAGTCAATATGAACGATTCTAGCTCCAAAGGACCGCACGATGTCCATCCAACGGCCATCGTGCTTCTTCAAATCTGCTCTTCCTGCCCACCGGCCAAACAAGCGCCGGCAGGATCGCTCGCTTCCTCCTCCCCTCACTGCCGGGTCAGTGCTGCCAAGCAGGCCTCACCGCCCCACACAGATTCCCATCGCTGGCCTAGCCATCCTCTACTCACCCACACCTGCTGTTATTCTCCGGCGAGGGCAGATTTAACCAAGAACCTCAGACAACAGATTCTCCGCTGGGAAACAATCGCCGAAGTCTTCCTCGCTCCGTGTCGTTCCTTCCTAGGCCTTGCTGCCGCCCACCGCCTGGTTCTTCGGCGCGCGTGGTGAACGTGGTCAAGGAACGGTTTCCATCGGACGTGGATCAGACGTGGAGAGGCCGATAATCGGGTCCACGGCCGCAGCAAGGAAGTGCCTCCTTATTACGCCGCAAAATAATTATTCCTCCACCGACATCGGGACCCACCGAAGGGCCTCTCAGATTTCGCGAAAAAACGTGTTCTCACCGACATGTCGGACCCATCAGCCTATCTTCGCACGCAAGGAAGTGCCTCCTTATTACGCACAAAAATGAATACTCCCCCAAATTGGAACCCAAAGATAGTGGGAGGCTGACTTAGGGCCTACCAAGTTGACGGGACGAGGGCTTTGTCAACTTAGTCAATATGAACGATTCTAGCTCATGTTACAGACGATGTTCATCCAACGGCCGAGTGCTTCTTCAACCTCTGGTCTTCTTGCTCCAGCCTACCAAACCAGCGCCAGCCGTGTTGCGTGCTCCTGCCTCCCATGGTCGGGTTGTGATGCCGTGGACGCCCACCGCCTCTACTACTCCCACCGCTGGCCGTGCCATCCCTCTACTCACCCACACCCCGTTATTCTGCGGCGACAAAGAGCCTCACACCGCAGCCGAACCAAGTGAACCTTGTCCTCCTCTTCGCGGCATCCATCGCCGCCTTCCCTGCCCGAAGTCGTCCCCTTCCTAGACCGCGCAGTCGTCCACCGCCGTGGTGCTCTCGGTGCTGCGTGGTCAATGTGGTCAAGGAACGACTTCCATAGGACGTGGACTGTACATGGAGAGGCTGACAGCTAGGTCCACGGCCGCAGCAAGGAAGTGCCTCCTTATTACGCGCAAAATAATGATTCCTCCACCTGACAGCGGGGACCCACCGGACGGGCCACCATATTTCGTGAAAAAAATGTTTCCTCGACTCACCGGGACCCACCAGCTACATCTTCCCACGCAAGGAAGTGCGCCCAGAAAAAGAACGATTCGCTTCGATCGCTGGGACCCACCAGCTACATCTTCGCACGCAAGGAAGTGCGCCCTGGGCAAAAAAAACGATTCGCCTCTCGACTGCTGGGACCCACTAGCTACATCTTCAGACGCAAAGGAAGTGCGTCCGGCAAAAAAATGATTCGCCCCTCTGACTGCTGGGACCCACGAGCTACATTTTCTCATGCAAGGAAGTGCCTAACAGTCGGGACCTGTCGTGGTTCTAAGTCTGACAGTAGAATGGGGGGTAGGTATGGAGAGGCAAGATCCTAGCTATGGAGTAGTTGTATACGCAAGATGTGTACGAAGTTCAGCCCTTCGGAGGAAGTAACATCCCCACGCCTCGGAGCCCGGAGGCGGTCGAACAGTATTATGTGCGTATGAGTTACAGGGTGCTAACCCTTGCACCGAGGAGGGGGTGGCTTATATAGAGTTTGCCTGACCCTCGCGCCTCGCTATGCAGGGATTAAGATACATTAAGATAGGGACTTACTGCTAACGTCCCACATAAAGTGCTATGATGACCATAAAGCCACTTAATGACCGACCGCTTATGCAGACCGATCAGAGATCTTCCGCGGTCGAGTGGTTAGCTGATGGTCGAGTGTCTTCAGGTCCGTCGAGTGGAATCCTTCCAGGTCGACTGAAAGGTGTTTTCTTCAAGAGATGTCCTTGGGGAGGGCACCTTGGACAGGTCCATGACCCTACCCTAGGTACATGACTTCATCAGTAGCCCCCGAATGGATCGAGGTTTGAGTGGGGAAGGAGTTGAGAATTCTTCCGACCCACTTTTCGTGCGATGAGCACGTCTTGTCCTGGATCAATAAGCTTAGGTGACGGCTTCAACTTTTTTTCATCGCTTTGATCCATTCTTTGTATCTGTTGAGTGTGTTTTTCATACTTGAGAACTCCGAAAGATAGGACGGAGGAAATCTTCCGTCTGACGATTTGCTCAGTGGGCGCGGATTTAGCAGGATTCGAATTTTTGGGAAACAAGGGCGGAGGAAGCCGCAGAATCAAGCGGATAAGGCAGGGACGCCGATCTCCGCAAGACAATTTTTTCGCCACGTATCGCGGACGACTATTGCGGATTTGACAGATCGCCTGGCCTACCAGTTAGTCACTCGAAGCAACCTCATATAAGGCCTCGGACGGGTTTTTTGAACAAGGTGTTCCCTTCCTCCTCCCTTCTCCAGATTCATCCGCCAAGGCGATTCCTCTCAGCGCTGCTCAGGCGCTGCCTCTGCCGCGACAATGGTGAAGGACAAGACGGCGGCTTTGGAGCAAAGCGAAGAAGGTGTCGGCGAAGGCGAAGGGAAGAGCGACTGGTCAGGGCGGATCTCGCCGAGGGCCGGCTTGTCGCAAGGCTGGATCCAGGCGATCGATCCGCCGACGATCAGCCGGCGACCTCGACGACATGGCTAATGAGGGACGGATCCCCATGGATCAGCGCTGCTCCCGGGAAGCAAAGTGGGAGCCACAACCTCTGGAGGGTGAGTGTGTTCTCTGGCCACCCATGTCGACCGCTGGTTTTCTCTCGCCGCCACGACACCCACCGGGTGTGTCGACTGAATTTTTGGACCGGTGGGGCACGCTAAGTGCACCCACTGGTGTAGTCCCCAGACTATGGTGGATCCGGCAGCCGACCGTAGTCTTTATACACTGAACTTCTTTGGGGCACAACTTCACCACTTCACTCCCAACTCCATCGTGTACCTCGCTGCTTTCGTGTCTTTGTGTGAGAATTTCTTGGGTTGCCGGCCTCATTGGGGTCTTTTCAAGCATATTTTCACTTAGCACTCCCAGACGGTGAAAAAGTCCAATCCGAGTGACGAGAGAACTCAAGTGATTCAGATGTGTGGGGGTCTTGGGGTTCAAATGAGAGGAAAAGTTCTTTCCGCCATGATCTTACCCGAAGTCAGTCCGCGGATGGCAATCGACTTGGTTCTACCGCAAGGACCAGCTAACGCCAGCAAGTCGACCGGACTCCCTGCTTTTCCATGGACCGAGTGAGCAAGCCGCCTTCTTTGAAGGTAATCCCGAAGAGAGGGCGCAGTGAAGGTGTTGGTCGAACGAGTTGTCCAGCTCATCCGAGACGGGTGATCGCATGGATCTCTTTGGAGGTCTTCCTTCGCCGACGATCCAGCCGCTTCAAGCCCGAGACCATCCGATGTGGTTGTATTCCGCACCGAGGACACCACTCGGATCCACCCAGAGGAGATCGAGGATGCCATGCTGGAAAGATGTCTTGGGGGCATCACAGAAACAAGGACAACCGCCGAGGGGCCAGGAGGATCCCTCCACTCGACAAGTCCTACTGGGCAGACAAGGTCCATTCCTGCATCTTTGATTGTTATCCTGCTTTCTCCATCTTGTTTGCTTCAAATCGTTGATTGACTTTTGTCTTGTTTGTCGCCTTCCGGTCACCACCGAGATGTACTCGATGCCCAACGGGCGCAAGAACCAGTTGAGGAGGAGGAAGGGAGCGGAGGTGAAAGCCGTGGAGGAATGGCAATCTGACAAAAGCGGAGGACTAAGATGATGACAGCTCCGGACGAAGAGGAGGAGGAGGAAGAAGAGGAAGAAGTTGACCTCCTCGCATGGAAAGGCGGTCCAAGTCACCCATGACCCCGCTGGTCGAAGGCAAGGCTATCGCGCTTGTCGGCAAGTCGATTTAAACGCCCTCGACGACCTCTCCGGCGCCAACCGAAAAAGCGCCGAAGCAACCCCGAGCGACGCCATCAAAGCCGACGAAGGTTTTGCCCAAAATGAAGATGACCATCCCCACTATTTCCGGGTACGGCAGAACTTGTGTTTTCTTGTTCAGCATGGACATACTTTTGGTCGATGTAACATCCCAAATTTTCAATTTGGCATGTTATACATAGGTCATCCATGCATATCATATTTATTTGCATTCTCTTTTGCCATCCTCGAAAATCCTAAGCAACTCAAGGACCCTCGGAGAGAGTTGGGGATTTTTCGATTTTCATATTTGATTTTATCAAATAATGAAAGACGAGGATATTGGATTTTATTATTTTTCCCTCCGGAAAAATATTTCATTTAAAATAAATGAGGGGAGATAATATGACTTCTCCAAAATAATTGAAATACCGGAGGAAAAATGTTAAAATCATTTTTGGGATTTTATTTTTACTTATTTGGAATTTTATTTGCCCTAGAAAAATTTGCACGCTTTAAAAAAATTGCATTTTAGGGGCCAAGAAAAGTTCATCTAGTTCTAAATATTTTATTTAGACGGAGAAAACTTATTTTGTAATTTTTAGATTTTTTTTAATTTTTCTAGGAATTTTTCTTTCGCGGAATGATATTAAAAAAACTGACTCGACGCCTCGACCGGGCCAAAGGCCCACCGAGCCAGCCGCCCGAGCCGAGCGCCGCCGCCCATCACTGGCCTGCCAGGCGTGGCGCGGACGCCGAGGGAGTCCGAGCCTGACTCCACCCCGGCGCCTCTTCCCAAGTCGCCACCACTTTATATACCGCCCGCCCGCCACCACCCGCCACCACCACCCGCCTCGCCGAGCCCGAGCCGCCTCGAGTCGCCATCGCCCGCCTCCTCAGCCGCCGCCGCCCCTCACCATCGCCGACCCTCGCCCCACCCCGACTGGCCAGAGCCGCCTGCCTCGCGGACGCCGCC
Source organism: Aegilops longissima (assembly GCA_021605205.1). Taxonomy (NCBI): domain Eukaryota; kingdom Viridiplantae; phylum Streptophyta; class Magnoliopsida; order Poales; family Poaceae; genus Aegilops; species Aegilops longissima. Next base: position 40,180 of record JAHIAM010002837.1, read on the forward strand.
ACGGAGGTACCGACTACCACCGGTTTTTTTTTGAAAACCTTCGTTTAAAAAAACCCTAGATCGCTTTTTTTTTATATAGATCGGTTTATTTTTTCGGTTTATTTAATTAGCTAACGTTCGCTCGCTCGCTCGCTTTTAAACGAACGCTGCTTCACTGTTTAGGTTTGCTAACTAACATTCGCTCGCTTAGCAGTTCGTCGCTTTTCTTTTATTCAAATTATTTCGCGGTTATTCGATCGCGATTTCAGATCCAATTTTCAAACCTGTTTATCTTTTCGCCGCTTATCGGAATCAGCGATCAAGCGCTCGGAGTTTCATCTCAAACCTCTTCCGAATAATCAACTTAAACCAGTTTTTATCATTGTAAAATTTGACTCTAGTTCAGATTAGTAAACGGACCTTATTTCTTTCGCCATTTGAATTTTGTTGTTTCGCTTGGTTTGGTTTTTTGCAAACCGGAGTTCTTAAGTTGAACTCTCTGGTCAACCTCTTTCAGTTGAAGTTTTGTTTGCACATCTTTGCTTGTTGCTTATGTATGTATTGTTTGCTTGCGATAGAATTCCGGAGTGCTAAGCGTGTTACTACGAAGTCTCTAGGATTCACGGATCGTCAAGAAGGCAAGTAACACTTGATCATATCTTTTCCTACCCAGTTTTTATGCAGTAGCTCAATCCTCAAACATTGCATGATTAGGTTGTCATTAATTTGTGGGTTGGGAAGTAGATGATGAGGTAGGAACCTATTGCCCTGTTACTTTCAAACCCTTGGGAGTTACTTCTACGTTATGCCTATATTGCCATGCTATGCTCGTAGACGTGGTTTGGGTTTGAGAGATATTCACGACAGATGTGAGATTGTTAATTAATGGTTTACTTTAAGGTGGCAACTTAAATACACATGTGGGTGGATTGAGGCACCTGGGGAACCCAGTGTTGTCTGTTTTTTTTTTGGAAATCCCGAGGTACCCGTGTGATCTTCCTATGGACCGCCACCAGTGCTCAAAGGAACTGAGATTATTCATGCTAGAAACTTCCGCAGCAGCCACAAGCTATTATGGGCTCTAGCATAGTTGAGTAAGTTACGTGAAGCTCTCAAGAGGTAGGTCAGCAGGTAGTGGGTTTTATAGGTTTGGTATGATCTATCCGAGTAGAGAGTTAATGTTTCGAAAGATCGTGTCTCGGCCATCCGCTCTCAAACACCATGTAGTGCGAGAAATCAACGGAGGCGATCGAGTCTTGTGGGGAAAAGTGCTAAACCTCTGCAGAGTGTACAATCTAATCATGGTTAGCCGTGTCCCGGTTATGGACGCATTCTCGAGTATCTAGTACTTGAGTATTCACATGTATCTCAACACTCTAAATTAATATCTGTTGGGTTGTTAATCACTTTAATTGGGATTGAGTTGGGGTTATACCTTCTCAATGATGTTTCAACCACCATGATAGTTAAACAAAATTTATTCCTTTGATGTAGGGAAAATTGGCTTTTTGCAAAACTCAGAACCATAGAGCTTTCCACCAGCCATATATGCATGTAGCATAGCTTATTCTTTTATTACTCTATGTGTTACATTGCCAGATATTCCATGTGTCTGATTGTTTTCTGGCTGCAACATATTATGTTGCAGACTTTTCGACGAGGAGTAAGGATTGTAGGTCGCTGTCAGTGCAGCTCGCTTATGCCGCTGGAGTTGATGGACTCACTTTATGTTCCAAGTCTTCCGCTGTTATCGCATTAGATGGCCTTAAGCCATATCATTGTAATAAGTTCTCTTTTGAGACATTCGATGTAATAAGTGTGTGATTGCTACTGTCCGTGTCAAAACCGGCGGATCTCGGGTAGGGGGTCCCGAACTGTGCGTCTAGGCGGATGGTAACAGGAGACAAGGGACACGATGTTTACCTGTGTTCGGGCCCTCTTGATGGAGGTAAAACCTCACGCCCCGCTTGATTGATATTGATATTGTGGATGTTTACAAGAGTGGATCTAACACGAGATCAAGGAGGCTAAACCCTAGAAGCTAGCCTATGGTATGATTGTAAGGGTTGTTATTGTTGTCCTACGGACTAAAGCCATCCAGTTTATATAGACACCGGAGAGGGCTAGGGTCACATAGAGTCGGTTACAATGGTAGGAGATCCACATATCCGTATCGCCAAGCTTGCCTTCCACGCCAAGGAAAGTCCCATCCGGACACGGGGAAGTCTTCAATCTTCTATCTTCATAGTCTTGGAGTCCGTCGATGATGATAGTCCGCAAATGATAGTCCGCCGATGACGGTAGTCCGCTATCCGGACACCCCTAATCCGGACTCCTCAAGAGTCTCCCTAACCAGGCTTCAATGACGAAAAGTCCAAAGATGCGTAGTCTTCGCGCTGTAAGGCGGTTCTCCTTGTTCCATGTACCGCCGTAACAAAGGTCCAGCTTCCTCATCAATGTTATGCGTGTCTTGGCTTCCCCGCCCAATAAGGGCCTTCTTCCACGCTCGGCATGTAATGTGAAAAGCCGTGGTGTCTTTTATGTTTTACCCCTAGTTGTGCGAATAATCTGCCTATAAGGGAGGCAAGAATCCAGATCCAAATCACCATCTTCCTCTCGCAAATACTCATCGGAGCGCCGACCAAGAATCCATTCCATCATGGACCGTCAACGCTGCTCCTCTTCTCAAGGCCCCAGCCTCTTCGCCAGAGATTGGAGGAGATGCTCTGTTCGCACAACGAGCTGGTGAAGCTCCAAATGGGGGATATCTCCTCCGCCTTCATGGTTCCGGTTCGAGCAGGGCTTGCCACCTACAAAGGTGGAAGCTAGCGAGGTTACCCCTAATCCCAACAAAGGGAGCGGGTATGCTTCGCCCCTATCTAATAAGGGGGCTCGGATTTTATACATCCATTCCTCCGCTGGCCTCGGAGTTCTACGGACTCCAGCTCCATCACCTCACGCCCGCCTCAATCCTGCATATCGCGGGTTACGTAGCTCTTTGCGAGCTTTTCCGGGCATCGAGCCCCACTTCGCGCTGTGGAAGAGGTTGTTTTGCCTTGTCCCCGCTCTCACGAGGGGTCCATATATCAGTGGGCGGCGCCAAATATGGCGATTGCCGGATCGGATATCCATCCGAACCCCTAAGAAGGCGCTCAAGACTGGCCTTCGAATGGTTTTATATAGAAGACGCCCGCTGCCGGACCTGCTCGGATCGGCCTCCGGAGTTCAGCAATGCTCAAGAAACGCTTTAGTTGGCGTCCATGAGCCCCGATCGAGGAAGACAAGAGCGCCCATTATCTGATGGGCCAATAAGGTTATCGCCCATGCCCGCTGACCATGATCGAGTCATGGTAACATGCATTACGCTGGGGTGCAGCCACTACAATACTGTGGGCCACCCCATGTGGGATTTCAACGGGAGGATGATGCCACCCGCTATGGCCAAGAAGGGCGGAATCGGCCAAAATCTGGTGACGATCTTGTCCGCCTGTATAAGGGGAGAAGGAGGATTTCTTCTGCATTTAACCCGTTAAATGGGTTTTCCATGAACAATCCTCGCCTTGGGTAAGTGAACACCAGCGTGTCCGACCTGCGCCTTTCAAACTTAAGTTTCTTACATTGTGTTCTTCTTTCGACGCAGGAACTGCGCCGGACTGTGGAGGGAATGCTAAGTCCGCTCCGCAGCCCGAGGATCCAGAGAGATCCCGAGATCCGCCCTCCAAGAGGATGCGGACATAAAGGTGGAGCTAATCGACGGGTGTTCCACCAGCTCAGCATGGATAATGCTTTAGTCGCCATCACGGCCGACTACCCCGACTAAACCGGCCCTGTGTGATTGCAGCCAAGCCTTGACACCGCTATTCCTTCCTTGCTTATTTCTGACCACCGTGACATGATGGCATTAGGCAGGAGGCGCCTAGGGCGAGAAGCCGAGCTCATGTGGCTGGCCAACAAGGGCCAGTTCGACCGGTAGGCGGAAGAGCAGCGCGCGCGCTGGATCAAGCCGCCGCAAAGGTGTAGCTCACAACTCCTTATTTTTAGAGCAACGCTCCTAGGAAGCGTTTGAGTGCTCATGACTTTTATAGGGAAAAAGCGCCCGCCGGATCAAGGGCGTGGAAGTTGTCAATCCAGCCTCTACTACCGGGCTCCCGTGACCGGGTCGAGGGGAGGCGAGCGCAAGGCGCGAGCCGGACGTTCCTCCGACAGAGGAGGCCAAAGACTGTCCGCCACCAAGTCGAGGTGGAGAGTGCCTGAATCACAAGCGCCACGACAGTATTTCATGACGCGTGCTTCTCCCCGAGGCGCTGAATGCCTTTAACACGGGGACGCGCACCTTCGTGCCGCCAAGATAGTTTTACCAGAGCTACGAGAGCAGTATGTAAAAGACATACGGTAAGAGATTTTAATGGTTGCATATGCCAAGAGCTCCCCGAGACTTAAAGTAGTTATATTAACTGATTTAAGGATCATATGAAATGCAGGATCTTACCGAGAAGAATACCCAACTATCTCAGGAGCTGCAAGAGTGCAAGGCCCAACTTGAGGTCGGATTGTCTCGCGCAGGAGGAAACGCAAGGACCTCTCCGGTAACGCATTATTTTAGAAGGATAAGTAGCGTTGTCGCTATGCGCAAGTCTAAAAACGACGCAGGTGTGTGTGCCGACAAGAGCCGGACAGCAAGAACTTCGCACCAACTAAAGGTCGGCGAGAGGGTGCTGCATAAGGTGCAGCATGAAAGGAACAAGCTCCAGGATGCCCATGCCCAGCTTGGAGAAGAGCTGAAAGGCATTTGGGCCGAGCTGCCGGTTCCGTTAAGGAGAATCAGCGGCTTGCCGCGCATATATAGTAGTGCTTGAGCGAACTCCTTTGAAAAGAAGAGTTCGGCGAGGAAGTCAATTTGATGTAATATGTCAGTAGGTATGCTCACAGTCGCCTCATGGAGGAGATGCCCGAATAACGGGTGATCAACTTCCGAATTGTTGCAACCGATCGAACGAGTTCGGCAGGCTATGAGCGGCGCCATCCAGTGTTATGGCCAGCCTCTCCATACCCGAGGGTCTTGGGAGCTTATGGAGAAGCTACAGGAGGCGGCAGCGCCCATTTATGGAAGATTTCGCCTGCCGCCAAGGTGCTGTGGAGGCCCGGGCCATGGTAAAGATGCGGTACAAGAAGGCGGATCCCAATCACATGGTCAAGTCGGACTGTGGGGCCCGGCGGGAAGGAGATCCTCGTGAGTTTAGTATACGCCAAGTGGAGTTGGTCGCAAAATTTTCCCAACAGATCAGAATTAGACAACTCGTTAGACGGATTGAGGAGGAATACAATCACCGATTTGACAATGTATTATAAAATGACATACAAAATGCCTTCTAGCCGGATTGTAGATCGCTTGTCTTTGCCGACCTTTTCGCTTCGACCTCGGGACCCTAGAGTCCGAGTGTGTCCGAATACCTTCTCGGTTATGAAACAACCGGGTATGCATGGAGACCAAGCGAGGGGTCATCAGTGCTTTATCGCATAAGTGCCCAACTAGTTATGTTATATTACATGGTTAGTAAGAAACATCTTCCAGGAGAATAGTTCCATAAGGGTTCCTTTCCATTGGGGTGGTATGCCCTAAAGTGCATGTCCCGCTGCTAAAAAGCAGTAAAACATCCGGGGCAGATAAAAAGTGGATAAAAATCATCTTTAAGTCACCAATCAATATTCCCTTAAGAACGCTTAGCTTTGGCTACACCCACCGAGGTACACATCCGCTGACCCGGCAAGAATAATCGCAGAGGTGCTCCTTTACCTCCTAGCCGAACAATCGGGAACGAGGGGTAAGCACAGAGCCAGCAACCCAGCTTGGCCAAAACTTAAGTCATATCGATGCATATAATGGTGAATAAAAGGTACATGTGGAGGCTTGACACATGCTGGGCATAAAGCTCAGATAATTAAGCTTCGTAAAGAAGCCCCCTGTGTATAATGAGTGCGGTAGCACATCAATTGTGCGCGAACGCTATGCTGGTAAAGCCCTTTAAGGCTTGGATGAATAGGTTTGAGAAGAAAAAGATGAACAAAAGGCAGCTGAAATAAATAAAATTTTTTTGGACGGGGAAGGGACGAACTCTTAGTCCGGGCGCTAGGCATAGAATCGCCGGAGGCGGGCTGCGCTCCATGGGTTCGCTCGAGTCGGTTATCCGATGCATTTCAGAGACGTGACGCCCGCCGTCAAGACTTGATCAATGATGAAGGGCCTTCCCATTTGGGCTTGAGCTTGTCCTTTTCTTGTCCGGCAGCGAGAACCAGTTCGCCAACGCTGTAAGTCTTGGCCCGCATTTCCGCTTTGGTATCTTCGAGCCTGCTGTTGATAGAATGCGGAACGAGCCTTGGCAACGCCGCGCTTCTTCCTCCAATGTGTCCAAGCTGTCCCGCCGATCCAACTCGCTTCTTTCTTCGCACATGCGCACTCGAGGTGAGTCATGAATGATGTCGCATGGCAAAACTGCTTACACCAGACACCATAAAAATGGTGTGAATCGTGGTACGGTTAGGCGTTGTCCGCAGCCCCCAGAGTACGGAGTCGAGCCTCTACCCAAAGGCGTGTCGATTTCGTAAGGGACCGCACTAGTCTGGGTTTGATGCCGCCATTATGAGACCATTTGCTCGCTCCACTTGACCGCTGGTTTGAGGATGATAGATCAAGCGTAATCGAGCTTGATGCCCATATTTTTGCACCATGATTTAACCTCGCCGGCGGTGAAGTTCGTGCCGCTATCGGTGATGATGCTGTGGGGACACCATAACGTGTACTACCCCGGATATAAAGTCTATCACTGGTCCGACTCGCCGCTTTAACCGGCTTGGCTTCTATCCATTTGGTGAATTTATCCACCATGACCAATAGGTACCTTTGCTTGTGGGTTCCCTTTAAGTGGTCCAACCATGTCAAGCCCCTGCATCATGAACGCCAGGTAATTGGTATAGTTTTGAGGGCGGTGGGTGGCATATGGCTCGATTAGCAAAGAGCTGACAACCGACGATCTTTGACTAAGTCCGGCATCCGCCGAGCCGTCACCAAGAAAATCCTGACGGAATGCCTTCCTACAAGGGCCCGAGCTGCGGCGTGGTGTCCGCCTAGTCCCGCATGAATTTCAGCCAGAGGTTTCGCCTTCCTCTTCGGAGATACACCTTTGAAGGACTCCGTTGTGCTTTTCTTATAAAGTTCTCCTCATAGACCTTGTAGGCTTTTGATCACGGATAATGCAGCGGGCCTCATTTTGGTCTTCGGAAGCTCCTGCCTAAGCAAGTAGGCGAGGAATGGTTCTGTCCACGGGCAATTACTGCCATTATGTCGTGGGCGGAAGGTGTTATGTCATCGGCTGGATCGCCGTTGGCGCGGCTTGTTCCGGATTGTTAGGTCCGACTCCTCTTCCCATAGTACGGATGGCTTGAAGAGCCGCTCCAGAAGATGTTAGGAGGGACAGCGCCGTGTTTTGCGCCAATGCGTACAAGACGTCGGCCGCTTGGTTATTATCCCGTGACGGATGGAATTCAAGTCCTTCAACCGGCTGACATTTTGAGGACAGCGCTATGCGATATGCTGCCATTTTCGGATCTTTACGCCAAAGTCTCCATTTATTTGGGATATTGCAGGTTTGAGTCCTCGCGCACCTCTAGGCGTTGAATGCCCATGGAGATTGCCATCCGGAGACCGTGTAAAAGGGCCTCGATTCGCTGCGTTGTTAGAGTCCGTACATTATCTCAAGCACGATTGACTGTGGTCTCCGTTGGGGACGCAATACGACGCCAGCCCCCATCCGCTAACATTTTGAGCCGTCAAGTGCATAATCCAATTGAGTATGCGCCAGATTCTTTAGGGAGTTCGGCTTCGTCCATTCAGCGACAAAGTCAGCCAAAACTTGAGACTTGATAGCTCACGAGGTTTGTAAGATATATCAAATGGTAAGAGCTCAATGGCCCATTTTGCAATCCTGCCCGTCGCGTCATGTTGTTTATAATGTCGCTATGGTACTTCAGAGGCCATCGTTATCGAACACTCTTGAAAGTAGTGTCGAAGCTTCCGGATGCCATGAACACCGCGACGCTATCTTCTCGATAGTGCGGTAACGGACTTGCAAGGGGTTAACACAAGGATACGTAGTATACTGGTTTTTGAAGAGGGAATTTATGCCCTTCGCTTTCGCTCGATGACGAGTACCGCGCTTACAACTTGATGCGTAGCTGCGATGTATAACAACATTGGTTCGCCCAGGTTGGGCGCAGCCAGACCGGATTTGTTGCCAATATGGCCTTTATTTCTTCGAGTCCGTGGTGGCAGCATCCGCCCACTGGTGTTCGTGCGCCTAAGGAGGCGATAGAGGGGTAATGCCTTTTCTCCTAGACGGGAGATAAAGCGGCTTAGAGCCGCCACGCATCCAGTCAATTTTTGTATTTGCTTGAGGTCTTTTGGGATATCTAGCTGTGACAGAGCTCGGATCTTGGCTGGGTTTGCTTCAATTCCTCTACCGGATAATGATGAAGCCCAAAGAGCTTTCCACCGGTACGCCAAAACACATTTTTCCGGATTCAGCTTGATGTCATATGCTCGAGGCTGTCGAATGTGAGCCTCAAGTCGCCTACTAGAGTTTCAACGCAGTTTATTTTGACGACCACGCCGCCCACATATGCCTCTACTGTTTTGCCGATCCGTAGCCGACATGTCCGAATCATGCGCCGATATGTTGCGCCGGCGCTTTTAAGTCCGAAGGGCATCGTGTTGAAGCGTAATGGTCCATATGGAGTAATGAATGCTATTGCGGCTTGATCCGCTTCGCCATCTTGATTTGATGATAGCCGGAGTATGCGCCCGTGAAGCACAATGAATCATGCTCGCGGTGGCATCGGCGATTTGGTCGATGCGGGAGGGGAAGGGATCCTTTGGGCAGGCCTTATTTAGGTCTTTGAAATCGGCACATAGGCGCCAGGATTTGTCCTTCTTGGTACCATCACCAAGTTTGCTAGCCAATCCGGTGCTTGATGTCTCGATGAATCCGCTTCCAAGAGTTTGGCTAGCTCTTCTCCCATTGCCTGTCTTTTGGGTTCGAAAATCGTCAAGAGCCTGTTTGATCGCTTGAATCCTTTTAGGATGTTTAGGCTGTGTTCGCCAATCATGGGATTCCGGCATATCCGATGGGTGCCGTGCAAAATGTCCCAATTTTCCGGCGAATTTCGCAGCGCGCCTACATCAGGGTTCAATTGTGCCCCGATGGAGGCCTTCTTGGTGGGGTCCGCTGGTGGACCTCGAATTTGACTATTTCATCCGCTGGTTTAAAAGAGGTGGACTTGGATCTTTTATCAAGTATCACATCGCCCCTGTTCACCGTGGAGCGATCGCGGTGAGTTCCTCGCCGCTAGGGCTTTGGATAGTGCCTCGAGGGCTAGTGCGGCTGTCTTGTTTTCGCGCTGAGTGCTATGTCCGGATCACTAGCGAGAGTGATAATTCCATTGGGACCGGCATTTTAAGCTTCATGTACCCATAATGGGGTATAGCTTGAGAAATTGTGAATGCCTCTCGTCCTAATAGAGCATGATATCCGCTGCTGAATGGGGCCACTTGAAACGTGACCTCCTCGACCTATAATTGTCCATGAAATAACACTACGCCCAGCGTGATTTTTCCTGTGCAGCATGCTTCCCGCTGGGATTATTCCTCTAAAGGTTGTGCTGCTTCGCCAATGCGGTTCCGGTCTATTTCCATTTTACGGAGGGTTTCCTCATAGATGAGGTTTAGTCGCTGCCGCCATCCATGAGTACCTTAGTAAGGCGAAAGCCGCCTACTATTGGGCCGAGGACCAATGCGGCCGGTGCCCGGCAGTTCGAATTTAGGTTCGCCACCGCATTGAAGGTAATAGCCGTGTCGCCCATGGATTTATTGTTGCTACTTGGTAGACTTCGCGAGGTTATGGAGTTGTCGCTTTACATGTTATTGGATGCGAAAGTCTCAAGACTGTTAACACCGTGATTGGTGTTGCTATGCTGGGATTCTCGAGCTAGAAGCCTCGCCACTTTTGGCCACTGCCGTAGTATCCAACATGCTTGAAGGCTATGAGTTGGTGGCGCCCTCGTGCTATGAATTTTGCAGGTCCGCTTAGCCAACCCTCCAAGACGGTTCCGCACTTTAGGGGTTTTGGTTTTTGGTATTCAGCCCAGGTGCTTGATGATGATGCACCTTTTGGTTTCGGACTAGGGATGTATTCGGGGCCGGATTATCCCAAAATTTACTTTCGGTTTTCCAGACGCTTCCATCGCACAATACTTTTGTACGATGGTCTCCAAGTCAGCGGCTGCGGATGTCGGGCGACTTATGGCGCTTAGGATTCCCTTGTCCGTGCAATTATTGCGTAAGACCGAGATTGCGTTTTCCTCTCGGCAGTCCTTTATCCTGTCCATAACCAGGAGGAATCGCCCAAGAGTGATGTACTCGTCTCGGCGGGCTCTTGTCTAATTAGAGTTAGATCGATATGTCTTGGCGGTGGGTGGAACTAAGTCCGAACCCTACCCATCTCAGGCTCAAGGCCGAGAAGTTTCCAATTTTGAAGCTTGATTTGTGGACGTTGTCCAACGAAGTCCGTCCGATGCCCCGACTTTAAGTTCAAGTGTTTGATCGAAGCCCGCCCCTCCACGGAATCCGCATGAGGGGTTCGGGATCCGGACATGACTAGTTTTCAATACAGGAGAAGGCCGCCAAGATTGTTCCTCTACCATCGCAACGTGGTGGGTGACCCGGGAGAGTTAATTTCTCTCGATCGGGTTTAAGCCCAATCCGATCGTAGTCCAGAAGCGACTCCTGTGGCGGCGATGCGATCCAAGAGCTCGCTACGGACGAGAGCTCTATTGATCCAGCCGCCGGCGAATTCCGAGCTGACGTGGAGATTGCTTTTGACGACTTGAGAGGTCGTTGTCGAGCGATGGTCGGACAAAGCGGTCATAAGAAAACCACCTAGCCGGATAGTTTGGCCGGCGGCCAAGGCTCCTTTGGCGAAGATACCGCCCTTGAAGACGGAGGAGGCATCCTTCCTATCGGTGACGGCACGCAGGAACTCTCAATGAAAGCACCAATGTCGGTGTCAAACCGCGGATCTCGGTAGGGGGTCCCGAACTGTGCGCCTAGGCGGATGGTAACAGGAGACAAGGGACACGATGTTTACCCCGGTTCGGGCCCTCTTGATGGAGGTAAAACCCTACATCCTGCTTGATTGATATTGATATTGTGGATGTTTACAAGAGTGGATCTACCACGAGATCAAGGAGGCTAAACCCTAGAAGCTAGCCTATGGTATGATTGTAAGGGTTGTTATTGTTGTCCTACGGACTAAAGCCATCCGGCTTATATAGACACCGAAGATGGCTAGGGTTACATAGAGTCGGTTACAATGGTAGGAGATCCACATATCCGTATCGCCAAGCTTGCCTTCCACGCCAAGGAAAGTCCCATCCGGACACGGGGGGAAGTCTTCAATCTTCTATCTTCATAGTCTTGGAGTCCGGTCGATGATGATAGTCCGGCAAATGATAGTCCAGCCGATGACGGTAGTCTGGCTATCCGGACACCCCCTAATCCGGGACTCCCTCAGCTACTCATATAAATCCTTCGAGTATCATGTGTGTGTCAAGACACCGGTCCAGGATGACATGTACACATGGACTTGACCATCCGAGGTCGGGTCGCTACAAGATGGTATCGAGCACACGCTGAGTGTAGGACACGACCACTAAGATAAAACCATAGGTCACTCTTCTCTACTCATTTCTGACCTCTCCATTTTTCCACTCTTTAGGATGACAGAGAAGAAGTACAAGTTTGCCCAACCGGATGAAGACACACCTTTTGACGCCCACTTGAAGGAATTCACTAGGTACCTGAATATTGAATACCAAGCTTCACTGACATACAACGATCCTTACCGTAAGAAGAATGCTGGAAGATTCAAGCCCTAGTTCCTGAAGGACGCTTGCACCAAGCACGGAGCCCATAGTATGTGTTTTCAATGCACCAACATGGAGTTTAGGAAAGAGTATGGCATCTCACATTTCCATGGGACGCATTGGAGAAGTCTACAATAAGGAGCTTAAAGACACCATATACCAAATATGTGGGCGCCGAGACGAGCAATGGGAAGTAATTAGCACCAAGAAGGATAGATCCATTGCAGCTACATCCAGAGCTAAACCAAAGACATTCGACGTCATGAGAACCAGATGTGCCGGCTTGTCGCAAGGCTGGATCCAGAGGCGATCGATCCGCCGACGATCAGCCGAAGGACCTCGACGACATGGCTAATGAGGGACAGATCCCCATGGATCAGCGCAGCTCCTGGGAAGCAAGGGGAGCCACAACCTCCGGAGGGTGAGTGTGTTCTCTTGGCCACCCATGTCGATCGCGGGTTTTCTCGTCATTTCACGACACCCACCGGGTGTGTCGACTGAATTTTTGGACCGGTGGGGCACGCTATGCACCCATCGGTGTAGTCCCCGAGACTATGGTGGATCACGGCAATGACCGTAGTCTTTATACTCAACTTCTTTGGGGAACAACTTCACCACTTCACTCCCAACTCCATCGTGTACCTCGCTGCTTTCGTGTCTTTGTGTGAGAATTTCTTGGGTTGCCGGCCTCATTGGGGTCTTTTCAAGCATATTTTCACTTGTCGCTCCCAGACGGTGAAAAAGTCCAATCCGAGTGACGAGAGAACTCAAGTGATTCAGATGTGTGGGGTCTTGGTGTTCAAATGAGAGGAAAAGTTCCTTTCCGCCATGATCTTACCCGAGTCATCCGTGGATGGCGCAATGACTTGGTTCTATCTTGCAAGGACCAGCTAACGCTTGGCAGATCGACCGGACTCCTAGTTTTTCCATGGACCGAGTGAGCAAGCCATCTTCTTTGAAGGTAATCCCGAAGAGAGGGCGTAGGTGAAGGTGTTGGTCGAACGAGTTGTCCAGCTCATCCGAGACGGGGTGACTGGCATGGATCTCTTGGAGGTCTTCCTTCGTCGATGCATCCAGCCGCTTCAAGCCGGAGACCATCCGATGTGGTTGTACTCCGGCACCGAGGACACCACTCGGATCCACCCAGAGGAGATCTTGGGGGCACCACAGGAAACAAGGACAACCCTCGAGGGGCCAGGAGGATCCCTCCACTCGACCAGTCCTACGAAGTAGACAAGGTCCATTCCTGCATCTTTGATTGTTATCCTGCTTTCTCCATCTTGTTTGCTTGAAATCGGTCGATTGACTTTTGTCTTGTTTGTCGTCTTCCAGGTCACCACTGAGATGTACTCGATGCCCAACGGGGCGCAAGAACCAGTTGAGGAGGAGGAAGGGAGAGGAGGTGAAAGCCAGGAGGAATGGCAATCTGACGGTGCGGAGGACGAAGATGATGACAGCTCCGACGAAGAGGAGGAGGTGGAAGAAGAGGAAGAAGTTGACCCTCCTCGCATGGAAAGGCGGTCCAAGCTCACCCATGACCCCGCGGTCGAGCGTGGCAAGGCTATCGCTACCGTCAAGGGGTCGATTTAAACGTCCTCGGACGACCTCTCTGGCGCCGACTGAAAAAGCGCCGAAGCAACCCCGAGCGACGCCATCAAAGCCGACGAAGGTTTTGCCCAAAATGAAGACGACCATCCCCACTATTTCCGGGTACGGCAGAACTTGTGTTTTCTTGTTCAGCATGGACATACTTTTGGTCGACTTGTTGACTGATCAACTGATTTCTGAAATCTGCAGCGCTGCCACCTCCGAGACCTCAGCCATGAACGAAGACCAGGAGATGGAAGACGCTGTTACCTCTAACCTTGGTATGATCGCTGTAGTTTCACTTTTGGTCGATTGGATTTCCGTTTTTAACTTTGAATCTTTCCTGTAGTCCCTCCTCATGTCATTGATCTTCCTGATGATGATGACGAGGCGCTGTTGAGACGGAGGAGGACTAAGAAGGCGCCTGCCGGCAAGACTGCTCAGGTTGCATCAGTGCATGAGGTGCTGGTTCATGAGGGTGGCAACACCACTCGGACTTCCGTGTCTTTCGCTGTGCCGCTGACGAGTATCCGCCTTCATCGCCGATCGCTGATCAGCTCTCCTTTTCGCCACACACCACGCCCCGAGAGGACCAAGTGGTGTGCTAAGGAAGCTATACGCCAGCGGGATCATGATGGAGCAAGTGAAGGTGGTCCGGAGGCCAGCCAGCGGCCTATGACGCCACTCAGCTCTTCAGAGCAACGCCCGTGTTAGTTGATCACCACTTGTTCTGTTAGGATATGCTACCAAAACTCTTCTTTCAAGATTCAGATTCAGACACCCACCGGGTGTGTCGACTGAATTTTTGACCGGTGGGGCACGCTAAGTGCACCCACCGGGTGTAGTCCCCGAGACTATGGTGGATCGCGGGCAATCGATCGCAGTCTTTATACTTTGTATTTCTTTGGGAACTTCTTCACTCGGTCCTGGTCGGACCATGTAGAATGGAATCTTGAAACCGTGGGGCACGCCGAGTGCACCCACCGGTGTAGTCCTCGAGACTATGGTGGATCGTTGGCAATCGATCGTAGTCCCAAGAACTCTTTTTTGTCTCTTTCGTCAACTGATCGAACCGAGTCAAGAGAACCAAGGGGGCACGCTAAGGGCACCCATCTGGGTAGTCCCCGAGACTACCGTCAATATTTTGATTCACTGTAGTCTTAGAAACGCAATGATTTTTCTTAGTCACCGGAAGTAACCTATCTTTGATGTCTGCCGATTGATTCTTCATTAAATCCTGCGAGCTTGTGGCTCGCTATACTGAATTGAAAACAAATAGATCCAGCTCAACCTTGACTTGAAGCTTGCTCAGAGAACTTGTGTATGCGTAGAGACGGCAAAAGGTATGGCTGGTGAGAACTTGACGACTGTCTTTGTCTTTCTCGCCCTTCCTAATTTCGATCTCACCGTCATTTTGCGATAAAATGGAGGAGGCTCAAGAAGAAGGATCATGACCTTGCCGAGGCGCAAAAAACGGCTTTGAACAAAACCAAGCTCGCGGAAGAAAAGCTGTCCTTAGTCGAAAAACTTGAAGAAGAGAACGCCAATCTGAAAGCTGCTCTCGACGCGGCCAAAAAGGAGGTTAGCCGACTGAAGAATGATAAGATAGCTCGAGCGACAATGTCGGGCGAATCAAGGGAAGAGGAATGATCTAGAGGCTTATCTGGGAGGGCTCGCCAAGAAGTTATTCCTCATGCTTGAAGGTAATTCCTCCTATCTGACTGACTTGTTGTCACTGACTCATCATAGAACCATTAGCTTGAACTCGAGTTGTGTTTGCAGAATTCTCGTCGTAACTTCAAGGAAGAGACTAGTCGAGTGGAGACAAGCCCGACCCCATTAACGCCCCTGAAGTATGAAGCCACCATGAATGTGCTCCGACCGAGTCTTGTGTCGCTGCTGTGGTGGACTACCTCGCCGATCAAGGTTGCGGTGTCGCGGATTGACTCGACACTGCCAAAGCGAAACACTTCAAAATGACCTCGAGTCTTTAATGACTCGACTGAATGACGTTCCAAGTCGAGTGCAGGAATGGAAAAAGTCCTCTGCCAGATGCGGTGCCGATGTTGCTCGTCTCTGGTCCGCTTCACCGCAAGGAGGCACGAGAGGAAAGGTCAAGGCCCATCAAAGTTGCCAATACCAAGAAGGACGACTTCCGATCTTTCATGGAGACTTTTATTGGTGCTGCCACCCGGATCGCTGACGGGATTGACCTGGACCAGTTCGTCGCGCCTTCCAGTCCTCCACCTGAGGAGTAAAAAACTTCTATGATTCGTCTTAAATTTGCCTCGGAATGCCGAGTGATCTTGTAACCGATAAACTTTAACAGGCTTGAGGCCTGGGTACTTCTGCATCCGTAGGATGTTATCCGAACTTTACTTATCATCAAAATATGCTTTTGTTTGCCTTCGAGTGAACTTTGTTCTTCACTCGGAATATACTCCAGTCGACCTACACTTCGTTGTTCTTGCAGGCAGGGATGGAGTTCAGATTGTACTTATGGCGCAGCTCCGCAGGAGAAGGTAACAATCGACCTGCACCTCGTCAGTCCTTATGGATCGGGATGGAGCGCACGTTGTACTTGTGGCACAGCTCCAAAGGAGAAGGCAGCAATGACCTGCACCTCGTCCGTCCTTATGGATTGGGATGGAGCACACGTTGTACTTGTGGCGCAGCCTCAAGGAGAAGGTAGCAATGACCTGCACCTCGTCCGTCCTTATGGATTGGGATGGAGCGACTTTGTACTTGTGGCGAGTTCAAGGAGAAGGTAACAATGACCTGCACCTCGTCAGCCCTTGAGGATTGGAATGGATTTCAGACTTAGGCGTAGCACTCGACTGTAGCTAAGCCTCCGAGTGGGAGGGTTGCTCTCCACTCGGTAGGATTTTTCAAACTTAGGCTAGCATCGGACTGCAGCTAAGCCCCGAGTGGGAGGTTCGCCTCCACTGTAGGATTTTTCAAACTTAGGCTAGCACTCGACTGCTGCTAAGCCCCGAGTGGGAGGTTTGCTCTCCACCAAGAGGATTTTTCAAACTTAGGCGTAGTAATCGATCGTTGCTAAGCCCCCAAGTGGGAGGTTTGCTCTCCACTGCAGGATTTTTCAAACTTAGGCAAGTAATGGACTGCAGCTAAGCCTCCGAGGAGGATTTTTGGTGTCGTGAGCTCAAGGGAAGGCAACAATGACCTGTACTCGTCGCCCTTGCAAAGCGCACATTGTATTAAATACTTAGGCGAGTACTAGGACTGCAGCTAAGCCCCCGAGTGGGAGGCTGGCTCCTCACTCGGTAGGATTTTAAAACTTAGGCGAGTACTTGACTGCAGCTAAGCCCCGAGTGGGAGGCTGGCTCACCACAAAGAGGATTTTAAACACTTAGGCGCAGTACTTGACTGCAGCTAAGCCCCGAGTGGGAGGCTGGCTCACCACCGGTAGGATTTTCAGATACTTAGGCTAAACGGATTCGCAGATAAGCCCCCGAGTGGGAGGCTGGCTCTCCACTCGGGAGGGATTTTTTTTACAAATTTAGGCGAAACGGGTTCACGGCTAAGCCACCCATTGGGGGAAATTTCTCATGTAAACGAAAAGTAATAACAATCACTGGGAGAATTATAACATTCTTGTCTTTGATAAACAAACTACCGAGGTACTTTTATTACATCACTCGAGTGAGTACTTAAGTGTAAAAGGGGCGGAGCAGCTCCGCATTCCAAGCTCGAGGCTCATCAATCTGGCGATTGACGTTGTAAAGATGGTATGCTCCATTGTGGAGAACTCTAGTGACGATGAAGGGACCTTCCCAAGTGGGAGCGAGCTTGTGTGGTTTCTGTTGATCCACTCGGAGGACCAAGTCTCCTTCTTGAAAGGTTCGGCTCTTCACATTTCTAGCATAGAATCGACGCAAGTCCTGCTGATAGATGGTCGAGCGGATCAGGGCCATCTCTCTCCTCTTCAAGGAGGTCGATCGTGATCTTGCCGGGCTTGCTCCGCTTCATCTTCAGAGTAGAGTTCGACTGGGTGCATTGTGAAGCAGGTCACTCGGCGTAACTGCTTCAGCTCCATAGACCGTAAAGAATGGAGTTCTCCTAGTCGACCGATTAGGAGTGGTCCTCAATCCCCAAAGAACCGACGGAAGTTCGTCGACCCACGCCTCCCTGCATGCTTGAGATCGCGATCAGCCGAGGTTTCTGCCCTTTGAGAATTATACCGCTTGCTCGCTCGCTTGTCCATTCGACCGGGGTGAGCAATCAAGCATAGTCGACTCGCAGGTTCTCGAGAGGCGAAAAGGCTTTGAACTTGTCGGAATCAAGTTTGACCCATTGTCGTGATGATGCTATGCGGAACTCCATATCTGAATATCAACTCTCGATGAAACCGATAGCAAAGGCACGACGAGGTTCTTGATAGGTTTAGCTTCGATCCACTTCGTAAATTTGTCGACTGCCACTAACAAATGAGTGAAACCGCTTCTGCCAGTTCTCAGTGGTCCAATCATATCCAACCCCCAAACAGCGAAGGGCCAGAGGAGTGGAATGGTCTTCAATGCTGAGGCGGGTTTGTGTGACATATTGGAATAGAACTGACAGCCTTCACACTTGTCGACTATTTCCTTTGCCATTTCATTTGCTTTTGGCCAGTAAAATCCCGCTCGTTATGCTTTATCCACAATGGTCCGAGAGGACGCATGATGACCACAGGTCCTCGAGTGGATACCATCAAGAATTATCCGACCTTCTTCCGGTGTTATGCATTTCGCCGACTCCAACAAGGCTTTCTCGTATAACTATCCCTTGATCATAGTAAAGGCCTTGGATCGCGGACGATCCGTCGAGCCTCTTCTTTGTTCTCCGGGAGCTCTTTCCTCAGGATATACGCGATGTAACGGCATCGTCCAGTTGGGAGTGATGACCACGACTTCCATGATCAGGTCGACCACGCTGGGACCTCAACTTCACCGGATCGTGGCACTTTTGGCTGTGGGGCTTCTTCAAGGAAAGGATCCTCTTGAATCGATGGTGTGGATGTGCTCCAAAACACATCACCGGGAATGGCTTCCTCTTGACCCTATTTTCGCTAAATCATCAAGAGCTTGATTTTTCAATGGGCGATATGATGAAGCTCTAACCCTCAAACTTATTCTCTAGCTTCCTCACTGCATTGCAAGAACAACCATGGCTGGACTTCGACATCCCACTCCTTCATCACCGATTAACCACTAGATCTGAGTCGCCATAAACCATGAGGCGACGGACGCCGAAAGTGAAATGGCCATACGCAACCCATACAAAGTTGCTTCAGATTCGCTTCATTGTTGGAAGAATCAAAGTGAATCGAGCACATATCCGAGCTTATCTCCTCGGGGAAACCAACACTACCCCAAAGACCGAACCATTCAGCATCTTGGAACCATCAAAGAACATGATCCAAAGGTTCGAGTGAACTTGAGTCGGCAATTGCTGTTCAATCCACTCGGCGATGAAATCTGCTATTGCTTGGGACTTGATGGCTTTTTCCTCAAACTTGATATCAAGGGAAGGAGTTCACTCGCCCATTTCACCACTCGACCAGCTTGTATCTCTCACAGTGTAATCTCGACAATGGGCGTCACCGACGATCGTAATGGAATGGTCAGAGAAGTAATGAGCAACCTTCTTCGTGGTCATATAAATCCCATAAACAAGCTTCTGATAATGAGGGTATCTTTGTTTTGATGGGGTCAATACTTCAGAAAGATAGTATACTGGGCGCTGAACTTTGAAGGCTTTTCCTTCTTCTTCTTCCCGCCGAATCGTAGTATCAGATTGACGACTTGTCCTGCGGGCTGCAATGTAAAGCAGCAAAGGCTCTTTGCTGATTGGGGCAGCAAGCACCGTTGGTGGAGAGCGAGCTTTAGCTCGCAAACGCTGCATCAGCTTCGAGTCCACTCGAACTTGTCTCGACTTCTTCATCACCGGTAAAGAGGCAATGCCTTTTCACCGAGGCGAGATGAATCGACTTAAAGCGCCAAGCATCCAAGAAGCTTTCGACATCGTGCACACGCATTGTATGCTTCATTCGGAGTATAGTGCCAACTTTTCTCGGTTGGCATCGATTCCTCGCTCGAAACGAAAACCGAGTAACTTTCCGCCAGAACTCCAATGTGCACTTTGATGGATTAAGCTTGATATCATACCTCCCGAGATTGGCAAATGTTTCAGCAAGGTCACCAACAGGTCGGAACCTTCCGTGACTTGACCACAATATCATCCATGTATGCTTCCACATTCCGACCGATTTGATTGAGCAAACACTTCGAATCATCCTCATGAACGTGGGTCTCGCATTCTTGAGGCCGAATGGCATGGTGACATAATGTAAGCACCCGAATGGAGTGATGAAAGCTGTTTTGATCTCGCCGGGTCCATACAGACGGATCTGATGGTACCCGAATAGGCGCCTAAGAAAGACAACCGCTCACATCCCACAATGAGTCGACTATTTGGTCGGTGCGGGAAGAGGAATGATCTTTCGGCAGGCCCGATTGATATGTTTGAAGTCGATTCACATACGAAGTGATTTGTCCTTCTTAGGGACCATGACAACATTGGCGAGCCACTGGAGTGATAAATCTCTCGGATAAACTCTATCGCTAAGAGCCGAGCCACCTCCTCGCTAATGGCCTTTCTCTTCGGACGGCGGACCGTCAAGATGTTCTTTGACAGTTTAACTTTTGAGTCGACTCAGACGATGCTCAACCAGTCCCTCGAACACCCGACATGTCGCCAGCTTCCATGCAAAGATGTCCCAGCCTCACGGAGGAACCGGATGAGCGCTTCTTCCTATTTGGAGTCGAGTGTTGTTGAGATGTGAGTCGAGCAACATTGGGATCACCGGTGAATATGAATCGGTTTCTTCTCCCGAACGATCGAAATGTTGACTCGCGGGCGGGCTTCTTGTCTCGCAACAAATCACTCAGTCTCGCGGTTTTCGGTACTCTTGCAGCTCAACCACTACCATCTGCAGCATCACGATCTTAGAGCCTTTCCGAAAACACTCTTCGCTTTCTTCCGATTGTCGCGACAGTGATCACACCTTTGGGACCCGCATCTTCAGCTTGAGGTATACATAACATGGTCGAGCCATGAAACGCGATATGCCGCCTCCCAAAGATAGCGTGATAAGCGCCTGAAATCCACGACCTCAAAGGTCAACTTTTTCTCACGAAAATTCTTGTAGTCACCAAAACCACATCGAGAGCAATTTGGCCGAGTGACTCAGCCTTCTTTCCGTGAATGACTCCATGGAAGCTCATGTTGTCGGTGCCGAGTCCGACATCGGAATGCCCATCCCTTTCAACGCTCTCGTGATATACTATATTCAAGCACGCCACCATCCATCAAAACCTTAGTTAGTCGAGTGCCTTCGACGACCGGGTCGACCACCAATGCTTGCCTCCTGTGGGTGGCTATGTGTCGGGTGATCGACCGTCGAACATGATGGCGGTCTGCGACCATTTCAGATAACTGGGTGTCGCCGGAGCGACCATATTCACTTCTCGGTTGATGACTTCCAATTGACTTTTACTTTCAACGTCAGCAAAAATCATCAGGGTGGAATTGACCTGGGGGTATCCACCGTCACTATCTTCCTTGTCCTCAAATTTGTCCGACTCCTTCTCCTTGTCCTTGGGCTGCTTCCCCTGGAACTGCTGAATCAAGAGCCAACACTGTCGAGTGGTATGCTTTGGGTAAATGAGTTTACCCTCTTCATCTTTCTTCGTGTGAATGTGACATGGCAAGTCCAACACATCATTTCCATCTTAGTCTTTCACTTTCTTGGGGTTCCAAGGACCCTTGGCTTTCCCCTTGAACTTTCCTGGAGTTACGGCCAAGGCTTCTCCAGGAGCGGCTGGCTCAGCTTTCCGCTTCTGTTTCCGACTGGAGTTCCCTCCTCCGGTTTCATTAGTGGCTGACTTATACTTGCCACTCCAGAGCCGATCCTCTTCTTCACCATTGGCATACTTGGTGGCAATCTCCATCATTCGACTCAGGGTCATGTCTCCGGTCCGACCGAATTTCAGACTCAACTCTTCGTTTAACGCTTCCTTGAAGGCACAGATCGCCTCGATGATCGATACATTCTCATCGTGGTGCAAAGTGATCCATCTTTGATGTAATCCTCGTAGTTTCATTCGACTTCTGCACACACGACCGCAACTATGTCAACCCCGCTGCCCGCTTGCAAGTTCCTTCAATGTCCCGACAAACACTCGGGCAAGATCTTCCCAAGTGTAAATGCTTGGGTGCTAATCGATTCAGCCATGCTTCGCCGAGCCTCCAACATAAGAGGCAGGTGTTTCATGGCCACTTCATCGCTACGCCGCCAATCTGAATAGCCACCGGTAGTCCTCAAGCCAGGTATCCGGTTTGACTCACCAGGAACTTATCGACTCCGGGCCACCAACCCGAAGTTGGGAGGAATCACCGCGCTCGATGGCTCGCTAAAACACTTTTGTCCCGAGACGTACTCTGCTGCTGGTGAGCGATTTCTGTCATGGCCTTCTCGGTTAGCTCTGTTCGCTGACCAAGCCTTGAACGATGACGGATCTCGATCAAAGCCTCGGTTCCCCGGGTCGACTGGAATCCTTCGCCCAACACCGTGATGGCGCTCATCATCTTGTTGCCGAGGCGCAGATGACCCACCCCTTGGGGAGGAGGGCACTCGATGTCGATCATCACGATCGAATCGGTCGTCATATTCGATCACGCCGCCTCCATGTCCTCACGCCTTTGGGGTGATCTTGGGCTATGAGTCGATCGACTGTATTCGCAGCAGAACGGATCATTGCGTGAATCCTGTTCCACGATCGCGATACAGCTGAGTTTTGATCTCCGCCGCCCGGAGTAAATCTTCGATCTGTAGCAAGCCTCTTCCGCCTCCGACTAGGAAGGCTGAATGGACTTTGCTATACGGCTGCAGCTGCTAGATTCTGAATTGAGTTCGTATACCGAGTCGGTTGTGGAAAGAGTTGACGCCGATCGGACGACGAGACCCATTGTTGCGCTGCCGTCGAGCACTCGCCGGAGATTTTCCAATGAAAGTGCATTCAACCAAGTTGGCCAAACGCTGCCTTCTAAGGCACGGGCCTCGGGGTTTCTCCAACGATAGGAGTGTGAAGCGCATCCATGTTCCGCAGCAAGTTCCTCCTCTCGCAGCGAAGTGAGGGGCCGGGCTGGTACTCTTCGTGAACCCGCGCCGCTCGCCTCCGCCAACGCCTCCCGGGCGCTGGGGAAACCAGGAGGACTACGTGGTCCGTCGACCATCGTAACTCCACCGCTGGATCAAGGCTGTCGCGACTCGGATGCGTCATGAGCCAGCCGATGATCGAACAAAGCCATAGAGAGATTCGCTGAGCCTCGATCGCCACGACTTGGGAGTGGCCGATCCGGGCCACCGCGGCCTCACCCACCGCTGAAGCCTCGACCGACCGAGCGCTTGCGCCAGCGAGACTGGGAGGAGGATGGCACAGAGCC
>JAHIAM010002838.1:0-33115 GCA_021605205.1 Aegilops longissima
GGGGGCGATCAGTGGGCGGTGAGATTTTTAGTTCTCTTTTAATGGGCCGGTATAACTAACCCAATTAGAACCTCTCCACGGGATTTTTAGGGTTAAAACAAACTAGCTCAAACTAACCCCTCTTGTTTGATAATTTGAGGCTATTTCAACCCAAACTAGCTCTAACTCGGGGATCCAAACAAAGGGGTTTCTTACATTTTCTGATGTGGACCGTGCACATTGTTTTTTGGCCACATCACCACATTGTTTTCTCCTGGTTCCTTTGGTCTCTGGTTCGCCTTGTTCCTTTGGGCTCCGTGGTTGCACTCCTCCGACACAGGTAGTACTCCTCCATTCCTAAATATAAGTCGTAGATATTTCCTTTGTACCACTCAGATGTATATAGATGCATTTTGTGTGATTCACTCATTTTTCTCGTATGTGGTCCATGGTGAAATCTCTCCAAAGACTTATATTTAAAACGAAAATGTATAGTACTAGTATAACGCGTCATTCTTTGCTCCTTCTTACTACTCCGACATGTGGGGAGCCACATCCGGGTTGGGGTGTCATGCACCGTTAGGCTGAGCGGAAGGGGCATCACCCGGTCGGGCGCCGATAATTTGACTATAGTGAGTGGTCATATCACAAGTCTTTCCAGGTGGCAGCTCTCGCCGCCCCGCTCACCCTCCTGCCCTCTTCAAACCCCTAGAAAACTGCAGGCGTCTTTGGGGAAAAGCCCGTCCTCAACTTTTAACTCAAAAAATAGTTAGCTTGTTAGTTCTATATAAATACAGTACTACTTTTTTATTCACCAGGGGGTTCAATGAATATAGGGGCGGGGGCACAAGTGAACAATTTGTATACTCCTCGTTAATACTTTTCCTATAAATGGTTGTATCTAGATTTTTTAGTTATAGATACATCCATTTTATCCATTCTAGGACAAGTATTTTAGGCGGAGGAGTAATAAAGGATTTAAAGTAGTCCCTTAAATAGAGTTTCTTTTCTTTAATGCCCGACACAAATTGAAAGCGCTTGTTGTGGAGAGAAAAAGATAATCACTCCACTATATGGGCCTTGAGGCTTGGCGCTTGCTTTACTAGGGTGCTCTCTTCATTCTCTCATCCTCTCGAGATATAAACAAGACTGCGGTAGCGACATTTCTCTCTGCTCACCGTTGGTCACAATCCGGCGGATCACTTGGCCAGTGTGTGTAGAGACTAAGGTGCATCATTCACGCGGTCATCGCCGCCGAGGAGAAACCCACAGCTGCGGGAGGGCCGATCCTCTGCCGTGTCCGTTCTCTCCAACATAACGCCCGGCTCGGAAGTCCTCAAACCCTTCTTCCTCCTGCCGTATTGTCCTGATCCGACACACTGCCGCCCGACATCCGGTGACCCTCGGGTATAAGTTCTTCGGCGGCCTTGCTCTCTGCCGGCTCCCCGCGTATGCGCATGTGCATCTTTTCTCTCCATCAACTCTTCCAAAGCCACCTAAATTTTAGTATTATTAAGTGCAAAAGCTACTTCATGCATTGAATCTAGGGCTGCTTTGTTCAAACAACGAAGAAAGGATTGTAGCATGAATCTAGGACTTGATTCAAGAGAAATAATATGGTAGTAAATGCAGAGAGACGGTTCTGCTTGGAATTCTTGGTTGAAAAAGGAAATAATGGGAAAGCGCGATACAAACTGGATAAGGAACAAATCTATTGATTGGTTAAAAAAGGATAGAAAGTGGCGGTTGGTGGACAAGTCAAGAGAGTATATCCAGGATTAGATTTGCTGCCATCACATAGTAAAAGGTCTCGAGTTAGATTTGCTGCCCTCATAATATAAAAAGTCTCGAGGATTAGATTCTGCTGCCCTCACATAGTAAAGGTCTCAGGATTAGATTTGCTACCCTCACATAGTAAAGGTCTCGAGGATTAGATTTGCTGCCCTCACATAGTAAAAGGTCTCGAGGATTAGATTTGCTGCCCTCACATAGTAAAGGTCTCGGGATTAGATTTGCTGCCCTCACATAGTACAAGGTCTCGAGGATTAGGTTTTTGCCCTTACATAGCGTGAACAAGCTCGGCATCACCACTTTATGCCTCCCTGTAGGTACATTGTCTTGTCGTCCACTATCGCATGTCCTTATACCAACCTTTTGCTGTTGTTAATGTAAGCGCGCATGAAAAATGAAGCGATCTTGCTTGTTACCTTAGGGACATGTCTAACCAGTGTTATTGTTAATCTAATACCTCCGATGATAAGATGCAATTAAGCGTGTTACAAATGGCACTCTGTTGTTTTCCCCGTATGATAATGTAAGTTGCTCCTTTCAGCTCTTTGAGTGTCCTGGTGTCCCCATGGTCCCATGCCCTTAAACCAACTCTTTAGCTGCTTGTTGATTTCTTGTATGCGGTAAACAAACAATGCCACCATTAAAGTAATCCCATATTTGAGGAATCTCATTGTTGATTGTAATGCTTACGGTAACATGAAGCATTGCTAACGATTTAAAATTTCTCACATCCTTGCGTGATTTCCATGAACATAATTAAGATGCTTCTTTTCATTTTGTATATGTTTAGTATATTCTTATTGACCAGACAAGCTATTTACTTTCTATCATTTTGTGCGGATAGGGATATCCATTTCACCTTGTTGCTATTGTGACCTTTTGGTGAACTGCACAAAACACTTTTTTGGAATGAGTGTCTTGTGCAGTTCAACTAAAATGTCGTGTGGGCAACATCTCTCAATTTTGGTGGAACTGCACAAAATGGTGATTGGAGTTTCAAAATCTTAGTCCAAGTTCTCTTGGTAATCTCGTGCAACATTTTATTAGCCTTTGCAACATGGAGCAAATCCTTTGTCACCATAATGTCACTTTATTTTAGTGGAACTGCACAAAGGATAAGAAAATTATAGTTGCACCTAACATGAGCGGACAGCCAACCTTAATGTTCCTCAATCTTAGTGCAACTACTAAAGAAGAACACGCCAGCTCACAGAGAGCAAGTACTTCTTGCTAATTTGAATGATGCAATCTTTGCTTCATTTAGAATTGAACTAGAGAAAAAGGCGCATGAATTGAATCATGGAACTCTAGGCAGACCTCATCCTAGTGGAGCGGAGGTTGAGTTCGAGGAGGCCGCTAATAAAAATTGAATCATGCTCTCTGTCTCTCTTCCCATTTTGTGAGTAATGCAAACATGTTGTACTGAGAGAATACTCAACTTCTGAGATGTTGTGCGGTCGAAAGCATTCGCCAAGTTCTTGATTGTATGACATGGCTAGCCAAGATGGATTTAATCGATATTCACTTTATCAAAAGCTCTAATGGGTTGGTTACGAATCTTGAAATTTGAGGAATCAATGAGATGTGTGGAATCTTTGTTGTACTTATTATTTGAATCTTATTTGTTGGTTCGAATCTTGCAAGCTGGGAATCAATGAGATGTGTAGGCATCTTTGTTGTACTTATTATTTGGATCTTATTTGTTGGTTCTGAATCTTGCAAGCTGGGAAACACGACATGATGATCTGAAGGACAACAACCATAACAAACAGTTCAAACTTGGTAGTATTATCTTTGTGAAAGTGCGACAAATGTGCTGATCATGTGTGTTACGAGAATAATAATTCTAATTGTTGTGCATGTTGATCCGTGTAGCGATAGAATGAGCCAATGCATTGCTTGTTTTAAGTATAAATTTCTATTAAAGCTAATTAAATTTAAGTAAAGTGACCACTAACTCCCTGTTATTACATTACCATACAGGCCCGCTCATGAACCGATGTGTGGCGGATAGGTTTCTTAATGGGCGTTTGAATCGGACGGGTGCATCTTCTGCGCGGCGTGCAGCGGACGAGGAGGGTAGTAACTGTTGTACGCTGTATACACTCAGCTTCTTGTTGAATCAGTTCCCCAAAGCGAAAAAGCGAACTGCTTGCCGCCGCCTACACTCGTTCACTCGAAAAGACTCAATGGCGATCGGTGAGCACTGCTGGATATGGACTTCAGCAAGGAGTTAGTTAGCCGTTCAGTCCTATGGCTGCACCAAGTTGAATGTGATGTACACCAGCGATACGGACTCGGTGAAGCTACGCCTTGCCTCAGATCCTATGGCTGCACGGTTACGGAGCATTCGCCCGTTTCATCGGCGGCCATTGCACCTTCGCTACGGTGGAGAAGGAAGAAGCGCGATGATTCGGCCATCGGTGCAACAAGCTTGTCGACATCTAGAAGCAATACAAGATCATCGACAGCAGGCGGAGAAGGACTCCGTGGTTGACCTTGGCGAGACCATCATCGACACGATATGCCAACATGAAAGAAGGCGACCTAAACACGTGGGAGGTACCTCTGAATCTAGCCTACATAACCTCTAGCGGCCAGGGCGCATCGCATCTACGACGTATGCAGGCAGATCTTGGACATGAGGATGTGCGCTTCCGTAACCGATGAGTACGGACAGCACGCGGCGTTATGATCAAGCGTGCCGGAAGGTCTAGATGTTGTACTTTATCTGTTTATAAGCAGCTTTATCATCTGAGTGTTTCATGCATTAGCCTATGTATTAAATTATCTGTTTTGTCCAAAATATTTCTTTTAGAACCCATTAACATGATTGCTTTTTAGTGGCTATTTGCTTATGTATGTAAACTAGTTCACTTGTTAAGTAAAAAAACTAGTTCACTTTCGGCTGCCGTGCTTTGAATCTCCTTCCTCCCAACATATTCCTCTCCTCGAGGTGGACCCGGCGGGTCTCGAATTTTCTCCCACTTTCTTTTTCGATGTAAACTGAGTTTTCTCCCGATACTTTCCCTAGAACCAACTCAAGCTGTCCCGTCTAGCCTAAAAAATAATAATACCCCGTATTATTAACTCATCAAACTAAAATGATATTTTATTTAAGTAAGTTGAAAGTTCTTACAAAATAATAATAATAATTGTTTATATATAACTTGCCAAGTTAACTCCTAGTGATTGCGTACATAAGCTTGCAAAGATTTTCTTGGCGTGCAATCATGTGTTTATATTTTATAACATTTCTCCATCTAGCCCAACATGATATTTTCACCCAGCCCGGCAAGTCTACGCAGTTCGAGAAAATGCAAATGGGATTTAAGCGGGCTGCATAGATGCTACATCATTGTTTCACCCAGCCCACCAATGGACTAAAAACAAATGGTGGGTGACATGTGGGCGATGGGTGAAACCTAAGAAGGCGTTGGATTTCACTACAAAAATACACTTCCGTGATGATATGTGTTTGTCCACGATGGGTGGCGTTTTTGTCATGCATGTACATCCATGACAAATTTATGACAGAATCAAGATAGTCATGCATCTTTGCATCGTAGAAGTGTTCCATGACATTACCAAAATTATCATCACGAGTGTCCACTTCCATGACGATAAATCGCGCTAACACAAGTGCTTTCATCAAGGGTGACCGACCGCATGGCATCCGCAAGTAAAAAGCGCTGTTAAGCTATCGGGTCGGATTTTGGATCCGATAACCGTTATGAACCCGACCAATTGGAAATTTCCGACGTGTAAAATTCCGATTGGCGTTAGTGGGCCAGATATGTGCGTCCATTGGAGGAGACATGCCTGTAGTGCGATGTCGACTGCGTGGTTGGGCCCCGAGAGGCCCATATAGGTTAAAAAGGCCGGCCAGGTCAAAGGCCCGTAGAACTTAATCAGGTACTAGTGGACCAGCCCAATAGCGACTTTTTAATAAAGGCCCATGAGGAGTCTGGATTAGGGGTGTCCGGATAGCGAACTATCACCGTTGGCGGACTCTGGACTATGAAGATACAAGATTGAAGACTTCTTCCATGTCAGGATGGGACTTTCCTTGGCGTGGAAGGCACGCTTGGCGATCTGGATATGTATATCTCCTACCATTGTAACCGACTCTGTGTAACCTAACCCTATCCGGTGTCTATATAAAGCTGGAGGGTTCTAGTCCGTAGGGACGAACAACAATAATCATACCATAGGCTAGCTTCTAGGGTTTAGCCTCTCGATCTAAATGGTAGATCCACTCTTGTACTACCCATATCATCAATATTAATCATGCGGGGAGTAAGGTATTACCTCCATCGAGAGGGCCGAACACAGGTAAAAACATCGTGTCACTTGTCTCCTGTTACCATCCGCCTAGATGCAGTTGGGACCCCCTACCGAGATCCGCGGTTTGACACCGACATTGGTGCTTTCATTGAGAGTTCCTACTGCCGCATCATTGTCGGGAAGGATGCCTCATCCGTCTTTAAAAACGGCACCGTTCCTAAAGGAGCTTTGTACCGGGCGAAACTCTCGAGCTAAGCGGCTTTCTTATGATCGCTGTTGTTTGGCCGCCTTGACGATGACCGCTTGGTCATCGAAAGCAATCTTCATGTTAACTTAGAACTTCGTGAGGCAGTTAGATCCGATGGAGCTCTCTTCCTTGAACGAGCTCTTGGATCGCATCGCCATACTGAGATGCTTCTACAAACTACGATCGATCGGGCCTAAAGCCGATCCGGAGGAGAACAACTCTCCCGGGCTACCCGCCACGTTGCTGTGGTAAGAGGAACAATCTGGCTGACTCTTCTCCTACCTTCTGAGACTAGCTATGTCAGTTCACGACCTCCATCCATGCGGATTCCCGGAGGAGGACACCCCTCAAGCCACGAACTTAAAGTCGGGCAACATGCTAATTCATTGGACAACCTCCAAGAACCCAAGCTTCCAAGTTGGAAACTTCTTGGCCCTGAATCTTAGATCGGACGAGGTTGAAATTTCCTCCACCGCTACCCAAACATAAGAGATCTATCCCAAATCCGGCAAGAGCCGGTGAAATAGTACATCATTCTTGGGCGATTCCTCCTGGTTATGGACAGGATAAAGGACTGCCATAAGGAGGATGCAATATTATTACGCAATAATTGCGGACAAGGGAATCCTAAGCGTCATAAGTCATCGTGAAATTACAGCTTCACTAACGGCGTCCATGTCTGTAAGAAATCTTTTGGCGATGGAAGCGCTGGAAAACGAAATCAAATTTTGGGATAATCCGGCCTGAATCGACCCTAGTCCGAAATAAAAGGTGCACCATCACCAGGCACCTGGGTTACATACCAAAAAGCAAAAATCCCCCAAAGGGCATGGAACGTCTTTGGAGGGATGGCTCAATGGACCTGCAAAATTCGCCGCCACCTGGAGGGCAGCCTCCAACTCATAGCCTTAGAGCATGTTGGATACTCGGAGGTGGCCAAAAGTGGTGAAGAGCTCTTAGCTCAGAGCACCAACCCAACAATACGATGCGGTATTAACGGTCTTGAGACTTTCGCATCAAATAATATCGAGCGAACACTCGCATGACTGCAGGAGTCTACGAATAACAACAATAAATCCATGGGTGACACGGCTGTACCTTTAGCCGATGTGAACCTAAGTTCGAACAGCCGAGCACTAGCGCATTGGTCCTCAGTCCAATAGTGGGCGGCTTTAAACCTTAAGAATACTCATGGACGGCGGAAGTGGATTAAACCTCATCTATGAGAAACCCTTGAAAAATGGAAATAGATGGAGCCGCATTGCGGCGTAGCACAACAACTAGAGGAATAATCGATCGGGAAGCATCTTTATCTGGGAAAGATCACACTAGATGTGGTGTTACACGCCCGGACAATTATAGGTCGAGAGGTCACATTCCAAGTGGCCCGTTCAGCAGCGGATACCACGCTCTATTAAGGCGAAGGCATTCACAATTTTCAAGCTATACCCCATTCACGGGTACATGAAGCTCAAAATGTCTGGACCAGCGAATTATCACTCGCTAGTGACCGGACATAGCGCTCCATGCCCGAAAAATAAAACAACACTTGCCCTTGAGGCACTATCAAAAGCCCTAGCGGCCGGGAACTTCATTCTTATTGCGCTCCCGCGGTGGACATGGACGATGTGATACTCGATAAGAGATCCAAGTCCACCTCTTTAAACCGGCGAACAAAATAGTCAAATTCAAGTCCATCCAACGGACCCTACAAAGAGCAGCCTCCATCAGGCACAATTAAACCCTGATGTGGGCGCCGCATTACGAAATTCCTCGCAGTAAAAATTGGGACATTTTTGCTGGCACCTCCAGACATGCAGGAATCCCACGCCCGGTGGCGAGCACAACCTAAATATCCTAAAAAGGATTCAAGCGATCAAACAAGCTCTTGGCGTTTCTCCGAACCAAGAGACAGGCCATGGGAGAAAGCTAGCCAAACTATTGGGGCGGATTCGCCGAGAGACATTAAACATCCGGAATAGCTAGCAAACTTGGTAATGGTACCAAGAAGGACAAATCCTGGCGCCTATGTGTGCGATTTTAAGGACCTTAACAAGGCTTGCCCAAAGGATCCCTTCCCCTCCCGCATTGATCAAATTATCGGCGCTACCGCGGGTTTACGATTCATTGTGTTTCCTCGGCGCATACTCCATTACCACCAAATTAAGATGGCATAGCAGACCAAGCATAGCGGCATTCATCACTCCATCGGCCCATTGCAGCTTCAACACAATGTAACATCCCAATTTTTCCTAAATTAGGATGTTATTAGATCATTCATATGCATATCATATTTTTATTGCATTATTTGTCTTTACGCAATATTGAATCATTATGCAACTAAAAGGCAATTTATTGGAGTGGAGATAACATGACTTCTCCCTGTTTTTAAAAATGTTCATAATGTGCGAATATTATTTCAGAGTTCATCTGTTATGTTCGGTAATTTTGCAATCTTCAAAATATTTTATTTGATTGTTTTATTGCTGTTTGAGTGGTATTGCATCAAAATTATTTTACAAAATTGCATTAGTATTGGAACTAGTGTTCACTGTAGTTTATAATTGTAGAGCTATTTTTTACTGTAATGTGTCTAGGTATTTTTATTTAGAATTTATATTGTGTATTTTATTTTATTTATTTTTAGTTTTGCTGCTGTAGTTTTTGTTAAAAAAGAAAAGGCAGCGAGCAATGACCTTGACCGACCAGTGAAGGCCAAATGACCAGCCCGGCCAGCCCGGCCCAGCTGCGCCCGGCGCCACTAGCCGCCCGCCAGCCCACCTAACCCCGCGCAGCGGCGATCGCCCCACCCAGCCCAGCCGGAAAGGCGATGCGCCCGCTCGCTCCAGCCGGTGACCCGGTGGGTCCGCGCCTGTT
Organism: Aegilops longissima; assembly: GCA_021605205.1. Taxonomy (NCBI): domain Eukaryota; kingdom Viridiplantae; phylum Streptophyta; class Magnoliopsida; order Poales; family Poaceae; genus Aegilops; species Aegilops longissima. The sequence goes on from JAHIAM010002838.1 coordinate 9,182, forward strand.
CATCCTTGCAGAGTCGGACACGGCGGCACCTTGGCTGAGCGAGATCGCCCGCGCTCCTGGTCGATCACGTGCGAGCCAAGGGACATCTGCTGAGCCGGGACCCGAACCCTACTGCCTCGCCTTTCCCTCACCACACCTGCAGCGCGCTAGGGCGAAAGCGGATCGCCGGAGCTTCGAGACCGCCGCCGTTTGCCGCTCGTTTTACGTCGCCGTAAGATCATCGAGCCGCTCCGCTTGTCACCCTAGAACCTCCTCTAAGCGTCGCGCCTTTTGACATCTTCGTGGCGGAATCACAGGCAGGGGAGAGAGCGACCCGTCCGCGCGCCGCGTTCAAGTCTTCACCACCGCGCTCACCGATCCGCCCCGCCGCCGTTGAACAACACCACCACCTCCGCCACTCACCACCGCACCGGCCCGTCGCCTCGCCTTCGCCGGAGACCCACCGGAGGAGCGCCGCCGCCAACGCCCGAGACCGCCGCCGCCGTCTCTGCTTCCGGTGAGCATGCACACACAGCAAACTCCGGCCAACCACAGGCTGACACGTGGCGATTCGCTACAGCAACAGCACGGGAGTTCGCTACAGGACCAGGAGATTTCTGTTTCTTTTTGTTTTTCACAGATTTTCATCCAATATTCTATTAGCTATAACTTTTATTCTATATGTACAAATTAGGTGATTCTTTTTCCTGTGATCTCACAAAAATCAGCACATTATCACAGTACCAATTTTGCACATGTTTGCACTGTTCAAATTTGAATTCGTTTGAATTTGAATCAAATCTTCGGGGCCGTAACTCTCAAACCGTTTATCGGAATCGGTGATTCTTTTGCATTGTGACCGTAGTGAAATTTAGGTGCTGTTAAGCTTCTGTGTTGAGTTTTAAAATCATTTTCTTGCTGTTGGTTTTATTTTGGTTCTATTAGTGTTCGGTGATTGATTTGTTGAATTGTGTGAAGCGTGTAGATTGTCCGGTGCGGCGAGAGCTATTGTCGAGAGTGTGACTTTGAATCAGAACCAAGGCAAGTTACATGTTGATCATCCTTTACCTATTGTTTTCTATGCATTGTAGTATATATCCACTATAACTTTATGCATTATAGGATTATTATATTTTGAGCTATCTTTGTTGAGCTATCTTCCGTCTTTTGCAAATCGTGGTAGTTGTAGTTTGCTATGCTTTGTAGGCAGAAATTGGTTAAATGTACTCATTGAGTTTATGTGAGGATTATATATATATATATATATATATATATATATATATATATATATATATATAACAATTGAGTAGTAACTCAGGATTTAACTCACCTCTGGGCGGAAGTGGTATTGCTTGGTGTTGAGGAAGGCATCATGGGGTCTTGCACCTTTTCTAAGGCCATGCGCTCATGAGAGTGCACCCTAAGTGGAATGTCGCGCAGGTTCAAAAGATCAGAGCAGACTTAGTGACTAGTAGCTTCCATGTGCGGACACCTGGCTATATGGGCTGGCTTAGTTGATCAGTTGTTGGAACCTGGCCCGACGGCCGGTGTAACATGGATGTAGCATATGTAGGTGTGATGTGTGCCGTCGGTGGTTAAGGAACCTCTTACGAAAGACTTTGTCTCAATCTTGGGATTGGGTCCGATGAGTAAAAGCGTACAAAACTCTGCAGTATTAAAACTAATCATGATTAGCCGTGCCCCGGTTATGGGTAAATTTGAGCCACTATGCCATTATAGTTGTTGGATGATCTTGTGAGATGTGACACTTAATAATATTTGTGGGCAACTTAATAATGGGTAGGTTGGAGTTGATTTTGCCAACTCAACCTTGTGCATTTAATTGTAGTAATAAAGAACTAAATAAAATTTGACTATTAGGTAGTTATGAGGATAAAATCAGCTTACTGCAAAAATAAACCCTCGAGCCTTCCTTTGTTGTACTATGCATATACATGTAGATCTGCTTTATTATTACTCTGTGTAACTTAATACATTCCAAGTATTGACCTATATGGCTGCGTCTCATGTTGTAGGATATTGAGATGAAGAGTAAAAGTACCGTTAGGGTTGCGAGTTTGCACTCAGCATCGCCCGATGGGCTATGATGGGACTCATCGTTACTACGCTACTTTTCGCTATTTGATTGAATAAAGCTAGCCAAGTGCTATGCAGATTGTTTTATTTTATATACTCTGGATCATACGTTGTAATAAATGATGCACTTGCTATTACGGTATTCATCTATCTTGTGTGTGCTAGCGAGTTCGATCCGAGGGACTATGCGGTAACCTGAGACTCAAATCCTTGAGGTTTGGTGATTCTGAATGGTATCGAGCAGTGTGTTGTTGGTAGGGCGTGACCCTAGAAAATGGATTAGAAAAGCCATAGGACTGAAAATTATTTTATAAACTAAGCTATACTTCTTCTTGTTTATTAGTTAACCCCTCAAGTATCTTGAGCAGTTAAGTAGGAACTAGTCTTTGAGACCACCATTCATGTTTGTTTTATATTGCAGCGTTATCGTGTTAGCGTGTCTGATTATGCCCACTTTAGTGGTATGAAGATACTAGATTGTTTGCTTGATTGGTAGTTGTTTGTTAAATTGCTTAGTGTAAAAATTATTTGACTATATATATATATATAATATTATCTTATTGTTTGTTGTTTGTTGTTTGTTTGTTTGTTGGTGTTATTAGTTGTTGTGTTTTGTTGGCTTGATCATATTATGCATATGGGTAGAATATATTTATATATACATAGCGTTTGGCCTATTATATCTATAACTCATCTATGCTTGCCCACGAGATGCATGGCGTGATAATAGGCGTAATCTGCGGAGGAGACAACAATGGCAATGATGTACCACCATACATGCAGCGATTGCTTGAGGGGACAGGCTCGGTTGATCCGGTTGCTTGTCGAACACGAACAACAACAATAACAACAACAATCCGCCACCTCCACGGTGGATATGCTTACGAGTTCTTGAGGTTGAATCCTCGAGAGGTTCTCAGTTCCCTGAACCTATTGTGGCTGATGATTGGCTCCATGCAGTCAATAGGAACACAGAGGCAGTTGGATGCCTGCAGAGATGAGAGAGGTGAGGTTTGCCTCACATTTGTTGGAGGTCCTGCTGCAGCTTGGTGGGACAATTACTTGGTCACCTATCCATTGCTACTATCACATGGCCTCGGTTTGAGGATGCTTTCCGTGCTGCACATGTGTCTCTGGTGCTATGAGTACGAAAAAGAAGGAATTTAGCACTTTTTGCCGGGGAAGTCGCCGCAGTTAATGCGTATGTGGAGAATTTAATAATCTTGCGCTATGCTCCTAATGATGTGCTGCTTGATGCAGCTAGGTAGGAGAAATTCTTGGAGGGCCTTAATGATGAGTTGAGCCTTGATTGGCGATGGCCACTTTTAGGAATTGTCGGGACCTAATTGATAAGGCCATTGTGTTGGAGGAAACAACAGGCCATAGAGAATGCATAGAGGAAGTACAACAACAATAACAGGTATAATTAGAGGACCACATGAAGCCACACACTTCATATCATGGTAATGGAGGTAATGGACATAATCATCATGGAGGTAATGATCATAATCATCATGGAGGAATGGCCACAACCATAATAGCCACCATCATCATAATGGGCACAAAAGTAACAATGGCAATGGCAAAGGTAATGGTAATGGTAATGGCAATGGAGGAACAATAACGAGAACCACCGGTTACGTCGTAAAGGTTTGAGTCGGTGCAGTCCTTCGGTGTAAGGCTATGGGGCACTATGCCTGGTTGCCGAGGGCGAAGAACTTCGAGGATCAACAAGCCAAACCCCTTCCAAAGGGTCATGTCAACACATGTTAATGTTGAGGAGGTCTACAATGAACTTGATGCGGTGATTGGTAAGTTCTTGATTAACTCAATTACCAGCGCTTGTTCTTTTTGATCTTTGGTGCAGCATTCATTCATTTGAGGTATTTGTTGATAAAAATGGATTGCCAGCCAAAACACTTAGCATGCCTATTAGAGTGAGTTCCCGGGCTGAGATGATAGCGGTGTTGGTTGCCATCGATTGACTTTGTCTATTGGAAAGCATGATTTTCCTCTGGTTTGATTATATTAAAGTCACAAGGTCTGGATATTATTTTGGGTATGGATTGGTTGCGGTTATATAAAGGTCATTATTGATTGTGCGGTCGATCTATTACTCTCGATGCACGGGAGGAAGAGAATCAAATATCGTGTAAGTATAAGCGTAATCAGTGCAATGGTGAACTCTCTTAAGGGGTAGCATGGAAGAGGTGCAGTTGAGGATTATCGGATGTGTTTCGGAGGAGTTGCGGTATGCCACGGATAGAGATATTGAGTTTCTCATTGATTTAATACCGAACCTTTGGACCTATTGCAAAGACCGTATAGAATGCCTCCTCAAGAGTTGGAGGAATTGAAGAAGCGAGATAAGAAATTGCAGGTACAAGGTTTATTCTCCCAAGTTCATCACCTTGGGGAGCTCCGGTTTTGTTTGTGGAGAAGAAGGATGGAACCTTGAGGATGTGTGTTGATTATCGTTCTCTGAATGAGGTAACCATTAAGAATAAGTATCCTTTGCCTATGATAAATGATCTGTTTGACCAGTTGGAAGGAGCTCTGTGTTTTCTAAGATTGATCTTAGTTACGGTTATCATCAATTAAAGATTAGTGAGCAAGATATTCCAAAGACTGCTTTTACTACGAGGTATGGGTTGTATGAATATCTTGTTATGTCATTTGGATTGACTAATGCTCCTGCATATTTCATGAATATGATGAACAAGGTGTTTATGGAGTTCTTGGATAAATTTGTGGTTGGTTTCATTGATGATATATTGGTATTCTCCAGAATAAGCAAGAGCATGAGGTGCATCTGTGTTTGGTATTGGAGAAATTGAGGAACATCGGTTGTATGCCAAGTTCAGCAAATGTGAGTTTTGGCTGGATGAGGTAGCATTCCTTGGACATGTTGTGTCGAGTAATGGAGTTGCAGTTGATCCATCTAAGGTTCTTTGCGATTCTGAGTGGGAGACACCTGACAGTTGGAAGATTAGCAGCTTTTGGGCCTTGCGAGGTTATTACGGGAGGTTTATTGAGAACTTTTCAAAATTGCAAAGCCTATGACTGAATTGTTGAAGAAGGAAGAAGTTTGTTTGGGTGATGAATGTGAAGCCAGCTTTCGAGGAATTGAAGCGGCGTTTGGTTCTGGCACCAGTTTTAACTCTGCCGGACATACATAAGGACTTCGGGTATATTGTGATGCTTCTCGTCAAGGACTTGGGAGTGTTTTGATGCAGGAAGATAAAGTTGTTTCTTATGCTTCGCCAGCTTAAGAATCATGAGCATAATTATCCTACACATGATTTGGAGTTAGCCTCGAGTTGTGCATGCATTGAAAACTTGGAGGCCATATCTTATTGGTAATCATTGTGATATATTCTTGATCATAAGAGCTTGAAGTATATTTTTACTCGAAGATTTGAACCTCGGTGAGAGGAGATGGTTGGAGCTTATTAAGGATTATGATTTGAGTGTGCAGTATCATCTGGTAAGGCTAATGTTATTCTTGATGCATTGAGTCGTAGGAGCGATGCTAATGCAATTAATATTGATAATATGCCACCGAGTTATGAGCAGTTCAGGAATCTCAGATTGGAGATGGTTCCTAAGGGATATTTAGCAACACGGAGGTAAAGCCTACTTTGCTTGCAGGATCGAAGCTCAAAAGGATGATAAGGAGATTGCTGAGATAAAAGAATATGGTTAAAGGTAAGGCGAAGGTTTCCATGAGGGATGAACATGGAGCCATATGGTTTGAAAGCGTGTTGTGTACCTCAAGATGCAGATATCGGGAAGTTGATTCTTCAAAGGCGCATGATTCACCTTATTCTATTCACCCGGTAATACTAAGATGTATTTGGATTTGAGGAAAGATTTTGGTGGCCTAGCTTTGAAGAGGGAAATTGTTGGGTATATTGCAACATGTGATGTGTGCGGAGAGTTAAAGCGAACATCGAGAGACCAGCAGGTTTATTACAGCCATTGCCTATCCCTGATTGGGAGTGGGGCCGAGATTGGTATGGATTTCATTACAGGTCTACCGGGACATGGTCGAGGTTATGATTCTATTTGGGTAGTTGTTGATCGTTTGACTAAAGTTGCTCACTTCATTCCGGTAAAGACTACTTATGCGGTGCTCAGCTAGCAAAGATTTATATGTCTAAAATTGTTTGTCTACATGGGTTCAAGGAAGGTAGTGTCGATAGAATACTCAGTTCACATCAAATTTTGGCGTCGATTGCATGAATCCTTGGGCACCGGTGGAGTTGATACAACTTTCCATCCACGAGACAGATGGGTGAGGAGAGAGGTAAATCAGATTTTGGAGGATATGTTGAGAGCTTGTGCTTTGGACTATGGGTCGAGTTGGGATGATAATTTACCTTATCGCGAGTTCTCATATAATAGCAGTTATCGAGCTAGTGCGAAGATGGCACCATTTGAGGTATTGTATGGCGAAAGTGCAGGACACCGTTGATGTGGGATGAGGTTGGAAGCGTCGGTTCTTTGGACCAGACTTGATCAGAGATCTTTGAGAAAGGTCAAATTTATTAGTGCGGGCTAAAGATAGCACAGTCGAGCGGAAGAGTTATCGGATGCAAAAGCGTAAGGAGGTGACATATGAGGTGGAGACCGTGCATATCTTAGAGTTTCACCACTTCGTGGAATTAAAGGTTTGGAATCAAGGGTAAGTTAGCACCATGTTTTGTGGGACCTTACAAGATCTTGGAGTGTAGAGGAGGTAGCTTATCGGTGGAGTTGCAGAATCCTTGTCGGGGAGTTCATGATGTGTTTCATGTATCTCGATTGAAGAAGTGCCATGCGAGAGATGATGGATGTTCCATTGAGGGACACGGTGCCACTTGAGGCAATTCAATTGGAAGTGATTTGACTTATGAGGAGAAGCCTATTAAGATTACGGAGACAGCGAGAGAGTTACTCGCACAAGACAATCAAGTTATGCAAGGTTGATGGGATCATCATACAAGGAGGAAGCTACGTGGGAGCGAGAGGAAGATCTCGGCGGGATCACCCACACCTATTTGCTAGCCAGCCCGAATCTCGAGGCGAGATTCATCTTAAGGGGTAGGTTTGTAACATCCCAATTTTCCTAAATTAGGATGTTATTAGATCATTCATATGCATATCATATTTTATTGCATTATTTGTCTTTACTGCAATATTAGAATCATTATGCAACTAAAGGCAATTTATTGGAGTGGAATAACATGACTTCTCCCTGTTTTTAAAAATGTTCATAATGTGCAGAATATTATTTCCAATTCATATGTTATGTTACGGTAATTTTGCAATCTTCAAAATATTTTATTTGATTGATTTATTCTTTGTTTGAGTGGCCTATTGCATCAAAATTATTTTACAAAATTGCATTAGTATTGGAACTAGTGTTCTGTAGTTTATAGCTAGTAGAGCTATTTTCTTTTGTGTCTAGGTATTTTATTTAGAATTTATATTGTGTATTTTATTTTATTTATTTTAGTTTTGCTTTGTTGTAGTTTTGTTTAAAAAAAAGAAAGGCAGCGTGAGCCGGCCAGCCAGCCATGACCCGCCCAGCCAGCGGCCCGGCGCCGCCCGCCGCCACTGCAGCCGCCCAGCCACCTAACCCCGCACTGCCCGCGGCCCAGTCGCCCACCCCAGCCCAGCCGACCCGGCGATGCGCGCGCTCGCTCCGGCCGCCGACCAGCGGGTCGCGCCCTGTTCATCCCCTTGCCGGCGGACACGCATACGCCGCATCACGCCTGAGCCGAGCGGCCGGATCGCCCGCGCTCTGGTCGATCCCGTGCGAGCGAGGGACATCCGCGAGCCCAGGACGACCGAACCCTACCGCTCGCCTTTCCCCACCGCCGCCACCTGCAGCGCCGCTGGAAAGCAGCGGATCGCCGGAAGGCTCGAGACCGCCCGCCGTTCGCCGCTTCGTTTTCGTCGCCGTAAGATCATCCGGTCGCTCCGCTTGTCACCTAGAACCTCCTCTCGCCGCGCCTTTTGACATCTTCTGTGGCGGAATCACGGCAGCGCGGGAGAGCGACCCGTCCGCGCCGCCCGAGCCGACCGCGTTCAAGTCTTCACCGCCGTCGTCACGGTCCGCCCGCGCCGTTGAACAACACACCACCTCCGCCACTCACCGCACCGCCCGTCGCCTCGCCTTTGCGGAGACCCACGGGAGGCGCCGCCTAACGCCGAGACCGCCGCCACGTCCTCTGCTTCCGGTGAAACGCGCACACAGCAAACCCGGCCAACCACAGTGACACGTGGCGTTACAGCTGAGGAACAACACGGGAGTTCGCTCTGGAGACGGGAGATTCATGTTTCTTTTGTTTTCTCAGATTTTCATCAATATTCTAATAGCTTCTAACTTTTATTCTATGTGTCCAAATTAGGTGATTCTTTTCCTGTGATCTCACAAAAATCAGCACATTATCCAGGTACCAATTTTGCACATGTTTGCCTTTGTTCAAATTTGAATTCGTTTGAATTTGAATCAAATCTTCGGAGCCCGTAACTCTCAAACCGTTTATCGGAATCGGTGATTCTTTTTGCATTGTGACCGTAGTGCAATTTAGGTGCTGTTAAGCTTCTGTTGTTGAGTTTTAAAATCATTTTCTTGCTGTTGGTTTTATTTTGGTTCTATTAGTATTCGGTGATTGATTTGTTGAATTGTGTGAAGCGTGTAGATTGTCGAGTCGTGACGTGAGCTATTGTCGAGTGTGACTTTCTGAATCAGAACCAAGGCAAGTTACATGTTGATCATCCTTTACCTATTGTTTTCTATGCATTGTAGTATATATCACACTATAACTTTATGCATTATAGGATTATTATATTTTGAGCTATCTTTGTTGAGCTATCTTCCGTCTTTTACAAATCGTGGTAGTTGTAGTTTGCTATGCTTTGTAGGCGGGGGTGGTTCGTGTATTCATTGAGTTTATGTGAGGATTATATATATATATAACAATTGAGTAGTAACTCAGTTTAACTCACCTCTGGCGGAAGTGGTATTGCTTGGTGTTGAGGAAGGCATCATGGGGTCTTGCACCTTTTCTAAGGCCATGCGCTCATGAGTGCACCTAAGTGGAATGCCGCCCAGTTCAAAAAATCGAGACAGACTTAGTGACTAGTAGCTTCCATTTGCGACCCACTTGGCTATATGGGCTCTGGCTTAGTTGATCGGTTGTTGGAACCACAGCCCGACGATTGTCGACAGATGTAGCATATGTAGGTGGGATGTGGCGTCGGTGGTTAAAGGAACCTCTTAAAAGACTTTGTCTCAATCTTGGATTGGATCCGATGGGTAAAGCGTCAAAACTCTGCAGTATTAAAACTAATCATGATTAGCCGTGCCCCGGTTATGGGTAAATTTGAGCCACTATGCCATTATAGTTGTTGGATGATCTTGTGGATGTGACATAATAATATTTGTGGGCAACTTAATAATGGGTAGGTTGGAGTTGATTTTGCCAACTCAACCTGGTGCATTAATTGTAGTAATAAAGAACTAAATAAAAATTTGACTATTAGGTAGTTATGAGGATAAAATCAGCTTCTTGCAAAAATAAACCCTCGAGCCTTCCTTTGTTGTACTATGCATATACATGTAGATCTGCTTTATTATTACTCTGTGTAACTTGCCAATACATTCCAAGTATTGACCTATATGGCTGCAATGTCTCATGTTGTAGGATATTGAGGCGAAGAGTAAAGGTACCGTTAAGGGTCATGATGCACTTTTCGGCTTGGCGCTTGATGGGCTATGATGGGACTCATCGTTATTTTACTGCTACTTTCCGCTGTTTGATTGAATAAAGCTAACCAAGTGCTGCAGATTGTTTTATTTTATATACTCTGGATCATACGTTGTAATAAATGATGCACTTGCTATTACGGTATTCATCTATCTTGTGTTGTGCTAGCGAGTTCGATCCGAGGGACTAACGCGGTAAGTCTGAGAGACTCAAATCCTTGAGGTTTGGTCGTTACACACAATGCCTTTGGGCTCAAAAGCGCCGGCAACATATCGGCGCATGATTCAGACATGTCACGGCAAACCAGATCGGCAAAGCGATTGGAGCATCGTGCGTAGGCGATGTGGTCGTCAAATCCAAGCATGTCAAAACCCTAATCGGCGACTTGAGGCTCACATTCGATAATCTCGAGCGTATGACATCAAGCTCAACCCGAAAAAATGCGTTTTGGGCGTACCATCAGGAAAGCTCTTGGGCTTCATTTTATCCGTAGAGGAATTGAAGCAAACCCAGCCAAGATCCGAGCTCTGTCACAATTGGATATCCCCAAAGACCTCAAACAAATACAAAAAATTTGGATCGTGGCGGCTCTAAGCGCTTTATCTCCACCAGGAGAAAGGCATTACCCTTTATAGCCTCCTCGGCGCGCACGAACACTTGAGTGGGCGGATGCTGCCTATGGCGGACTCGAAGAAATCAAAGCCATATTGGCAACAAATCCGGTCTGGCGCGCCCAACATGGGGAACCAATGCTATTATGCATCGCAGCAACCCATCAAGTTGTAAGTGCGGTGCTCGTTGTCGAACGAAAGCGGATGGACACAAGTTCCCTCTCCAAAAACCAGTTTACTCGTGTCCACAGTCCTAACTCCATGCAAGTCATGGTACCGCATTATCAAAAGATAGCATCAGCAGTGTTCATGGCATCCGGAAGCTACAACACTACTTCCAAGAGTGTTCGATATGATAGCCTCTGAAGTACCTCTTAATGACATTATAAACAATCGCGGCCATAGCGGGCGGATTGCTAAATGAGCCATTGAGCTCCTCCGTTCGACATAACCTACAAGCCACGGCGAGCTATTAAATCATGAAGTTTTGGCTGACTTCATCGCGAATGAATTGAAGCGAACTCCCTAAAAAGTGCAGGCGCATATTCCAACTAGATCATGCACTTTGGCTGGCTCCAAAATGTTGGCGGCCTGGGGGCTGGCGTCATCCAGCGTCCCCAACCAGAATCTGATCAATCGTGCTTCAAATAAACCTTGACTCAACAAGCAACAGCGAATCTGAGGCCCTTCTACATAGTCTCCGGATGGCAGTCTCCATGGGCATTCAACGCCTAGATGTGCGCGAGGGATTCGAACCTCGTGACATCCCAAATAAATGGGACTTTGATGCCAGGATCCGAAAATGGCAGCTTATCACAATGCCGTCCTAAAAATACCAGCTCGGTTTGAGGGGCTCAATTTTGTGACACTCCAAAAAATATTCTTTTGGTTTTCTTCAAAAATTTGTTGGATTTGAAGAAGGTCTTCTAAACCCTTCAAAATCTATCTCAAAAGCTTTTCCCTTTAGCAAATATTTTATTGTTGCATCTCCTTCAACTCTGGTGTTTGGTTTTAAATTTTCTTCGATTGCCCTCTTCTCAAAATTTCAAGAAAAATCTTTGGAGTTTATTTTCTTTCAAAAAGAAACCCTAGGAGTTTGCATCCTCTCAATATTGAAACCACTCATGATCTTTACCATACCACATGGTAAAATCTTCCCAAAATCTCTCCTTCCACTTTGGGCAATCCAAACATTCTGTCTCAACAAGTTCAACCCTTTTCTAGATTTTATTTCATTTATTTCTCCCCCAAATCTTTTCTGTCCATTATTTTGAGCCTAGGTGATTTGCAAAGCAAGTACCTAAATGCATTTGAGCTTTGACCTCAAACCAACTCCCTAGATAGTCCTTGGTACCCACAACCTAGAACAATCAAGATCCACTCCTCTTCTTTTCAAAATTTCAAATTTCAGTCTCAACAAGTTTGGACCAGGTTTGTCAAATTTGGTGAAATTCATATCTTCTCTGCTCCAAAATTCCACAAAAATTCAGGCAGCCTCTAGATGCAATGAGGCCCCTCCACCAAAAATCAGCTCAAGCGAGAGACTCCCACATACCAAAAACATTATGTGAACACGACCTACCTTTGTTTCATTGCACTTTCGAGATTCGAGAGAAGTTCGAGTTCGATGTCGCTTCTCTTCGTCGATTTGGTCCATGTGACACGATCTTGCGCTCGGCACGATGCACACCCTCTTCCATTGGCCAGCACCCCTTGCGCGCCGCTTGGCCAATTCACTGGCGTCGGTGGCGGCGAGCCTGCGCCCGGCGTTGGAAGTTTCTCACGGTGGCAGCGCCACCGTGGCGGCGAAGAGGCCGAGCCGCTCCCGCCACCGGCGCCCATTGCCCCAGCTCTCCAGCGTGTCCCTGCCTTGCCGCGCGCCCGTGCTACCGTCGCCGTGGCCCGGCAAGCCGAGCGTGCTCCACGCCGCCCGGCAGGCCCGTGCCGCCCGTTCGTCGAGCACGCCCTAAGCACCCAATCCAGCTCGTTTAGCACCTCGCGGAACGGTGAACCCCACTGGCGCTCAACCCTGAACCTCCCGATCAATGCCTGCGCCCGCCGTAAACCGCCCGGAGAACCCGTTCTCGGCAGGCACTCGGGCGGCTATATAGAACCCCGGCGCGCCCTGCCCCGCACACCTCCACCACCTCTCTAGTCTCGCCAAGCCCCTGGAAGGGCCCTCGAGAGCTCTTCTTCCTCGACTCCGGCCGCCCGTTCTGCCTCGGCCTCCACCTCGATTCTCTCCGGTGAGGTGGTCCGGCGCCCAAATCCCGTCGGCTACCCTCTCATGATACCACCAGTCTAACCCCTCCTCAATTCCTCCTCCATGGCACTCTCGGCGAGACCCGACCACCCAGGAAACCGCGTCCGGGAGCAAGAGCCGCCCGTCGGCGTGGTGCTGCGCCAGGCGACCACCACCACCAACCGGCGCGAATGGCGCCCTGAACACGGAGGTACCCTCCGATCTTCTGCCTCACCGTGGATCGCCGGCGGCGACTCCCATGACTCTCGGCGCCAGCGAGGCCCGTCTCTCTCGTTTGAAAATTCAAACCTGGCCGGGTGGGACCGCCCGTCAGCCTCTCTATTGTTTTTGAATCGTTTTCTGAAAGCGTACTCTGGCAAATCGCTTTCTACTCGAACTCGTTTTCGCACGCACTTTTGCTTAGACCCCTAAGGGTTTTACATTTCATTACAGATGGGTCCTTGGACCAAAACCCTTATAACTTTTTAACATGAAAGGAATTTTGAGTGATTCTTTCTCTGTCCTCTTCAAAATTTTGTCTAGTTTTTTATCATATTTATTTGAAAATATTTGGATTACTTTTCTGTACCCCACGGTATTTACGTTAAGCGTGTGTTTTTGTGTCTTGTGAATGCGAGAGGAGGACGATGAACCCTTGAACTTCCAGAGCTAGACCCGACTTCTCCGAACCAGGCAAGCAATGTTTGAACTTTTGATATGATGAGTGTTTGGGCATGTTTGCATTATTTTTTGTATCATGGCACGTTCATGAGCATTTCGATGATAGTTTATCTCGTAGAGTTGAGGCAAGTGAGTTCGGTAAATCCATGAGTTGTTGGAAACATGTTGCATGGCCATGAGTTGGCATGATTATGGGTAAGATGGCAGTGTTGTAGCATGCGGGCTTATGCGGATCGTTGACCTGTGTCAACATAAATCAATCGATTCCGTCCATCTCCCTTCGTTACTACCATGTTTCCGCAAGGGAATACTGACAATAAGTTGCAAACCACTTCTGGTACACACCAAATCGAGGCGGGATGAAGGTTCCATGGCCCTGGATTAAAGCCTTTCATCCGGTCGGGGGCATGGGTGTTTCGGTTGGGACGAGAGAGGGCACCCTTAAATGTGCGTAAATAAATTTGATCCCATGCTATTGAGATTGTGATCTCCCCGTCTCAAAGTTTTTTTAAAACGCTGTCTAGGGTGATTCCTGGCAACATGAGGTATGATGGGTGTGTACTAGTTAGCTGTGTTTCCTCCGAAATACCGTAAACGGAACTAGTCCTTCGTGACTACAGAAATCCGTTGGCTGTGGACAATTTTGGTACAAACTCTGCAGGGTCAAAATTCTTGAATTCATCTTATTCATGTCCGAGTACCGTGTTCACCTTATCTTGTCAAATGTCAGTCTCGGTGACAGAACTCCTGATAACCATATGAGTGTTATATGTTTATTCCCTTATGATTGGACTAACCTGCTTATTGTCCTGTGAGGAATATTTTCCGTGAGCACCATTTCTTGACAGTTATGAATAATGAATTATAAGCCCTTTCTGCGATGTCGCTCAGACATCCGACTGCGGCCTTGTTATTATTTATTTTTATAAGCCCTTTCTGCGATGTCACTCAGACGTCCGACTGCGGCATTGTTATTATTTATTTTGTTAAGCCCTTTCTGCGATGTCGCTCGGGCGTCCATTGCGGACATTATTATTATTTATTTTGTTATAAGCCCTTTCGATGATGTCGCTCGGGCGTCCGGCTGCGGCATTGTTATTATTACTTTTATTATAAGCCCTTTACGTGATGTCGCTCCAGGCATCCACTTGCTGACTGCATGTCTTTTATTTCAATATAAGCCCTTTATGAGGTGTCGCTTAGGCCTTGCGTGTGGCATGTTTACTTAATTGTTCACCCTTGACGTCGCTTGGACACCGATCGGTTTTGAGTTTATCTTCTTTGGGTTTTCGGCGGACTCTGCCGATTCCTTTTAACTTACTTGTGTTACTGATTTGATAGCACATTGTTATAAATTAATCATGTCGCATTCATGCATTCATTTGTTATATCTTTTATTCGAACTGTCTTGCGAGTACTTTCAAAGTACTCACAGCTTATTGATTTGGCGAGATCTTGTGGCGATCTCATGGATGAAGAGTTCGATGCGAGTCCGGCGCCTAGAGGAATCCCAGTCAGTTTCGTGCGACCCTGGATTAGTCATTGTGATATATCCGCTTCCGCTACCCAAATAAATTCATCGAGCCTCACCTCGGCCTTCGATGAGCCGCCCGATCTGATAGTCTTATTAACCACCCCTGTGTTATTCCACCAACCACTCATATCTCAGTCATAGTATTTCCACCCCACACCATTGTGTCATATCCGCCATCATGTATAATTATTGGCGTGTTTGTAATAATTGGTTGGGTATCTTCAGCCCGACCTGTAATATTTTAATGCTCTTGGCTTATTGTATCAAAGTTTTGTCTACGGTATGGAGGATTTTCCTCATATTGGACTTCATAGGTCGGTTGTTCAATAAATATTTTATTGAAAACCCGGTCGTGACAAACTTAGTACGAGCCAGGCTATTTGTAGGAAGCCACTAGGTGCGATCGCTAATTGGTTATTAGCAAATAGAGCTGTTTATTTTTTTACAAATGTAGTCAATTTACGGATCGGCATAAATTATGATTTGACTACTCGAGTTTTTGCCTACTTTTGTAGATGGCTGCAGCGAAATTGCGAGTACGCGAGATGTTAGCCAACATGCCCGATGGGTTCGTCAAGCTTCTCTCCTTCATCGTCCGGTGGCGATGGGGCCAGGTATGCGCCAGCCTTCTCACTCTCTCGGCACAAGGTCAATGACCGTCTAACCATGCACCAAGCAGCGGTGCAATTCAAGGGAAGGCGAGTTGGCGTTACAGTTCTTAGGAAGCCATGCCCTGAGAAAGCATACGCTGCGAGATGGCAGCCCGTGATGGCGATAGCTCGTCTCGGGGACATCCTTCCTTCAATGAAGACTCGTCGCTACCGCTACCTGCCATGTCACGTGCCATATACCTGCCACTACCGTTCTCTTGCCCGGAGGAAGCGGGGCGAAGCTTTGAGATGCTTATCGAGTATCTCCGGGCTTTGAGGCAGCCGACAACAGTGGGCGACTTTGCTGCCGCATGGACTCGAGTCCATGGCTGTGCCGCCATCGGGGAGGGAGCTCCTGCGCGCACCGCCACTTGACTTCGTCTCGTCATCAGCATCGTTTGCTCCTACTGCTCTCACCACTACTCGTCGCACGCCTACCACGGAGGAGTTCAACCATGTCATTGCGCCTACTCCGGTTAGTTCGCACCACCCCTCGTGCCGCTCATGTTTGAGTTGTCCCACTGAGGCACCTGCTCCACCAACTCCGCGCAGCACCTCACGTCTGGAGCCTATCTCCGAAGAGGAGGTTGAGTCCCCACCTCACTGCGCCTCACCCTTGGCAGGCCAAGGAAATCCTTACCATCTCCGACTAAATGCGCTTAGCGCCATGCGATGTACCGACTTATGCGATATGTTTATATGTACATAGGCTGTGAGAAGTAGCTTGTTTGCGCATCATGTAGGATGCGGAGGTGCACTAGCCTAAATAACATGTCAGGAATATGTCGCATATCCTGAGTGATGTATTAATATAATTACTGCTTGCGTGTAAGATATGTAATGAACAGTCCTTCTCCGTGTAAGCGTTTATTCTCTTGAAAAATCTTGGAGCATTTGCGACTTTTTCCATCTACTTGAATTTATTGATTTTGCGGCTCAATTTCTTTTCTTCGAGTGTTTCAAAATATATCCCCAGTGAACTATGTCTCGTCCTTGGGCAGCTCCATGCCAACTCCGCAGAGGAAAATTATGGCACACCCAGAGCAACAATTTCACACGAGGCGAGACATGTCAACAGGACGGTGAAGCGGCACTCTCCCAAATGTGCCGTCTTTATGAAAAAGTCGGCAGCAACATCGAAATAATGAACCAAGTCATCAATATGAAATCACCGTGGACGATATCAGCAGCAATCAAAGTTATCGAGCTCACTGAAGACCGTCCCCAAACATTTTCTCTGTTGACAAACCTCTTGAAGCGAGGACTGGCTTGAGACATGGAAAAAAATTAATCATTGCCCAGTGTTCAGATCTTGAGAAAGTGCTTTATGCTCCGCATTATCTCACTAGCAGCAGCCCGCATCGTGGTGGGAAAATTTCCTACACATGCACCCTAGCGAAAATAATATAACATGGGAGGAATTTAAAGAAAGTTTTAGGTAGGCATATTCCTAAGAGTCTTATGAAGATCAAAGAGAGAATTTGATGACCTCAAGCAAGGACAATGGCGGTGTCGAGAATACAAGCTGTCGGTTTACTCGATGTCTCGCTTCATAGCGAGAGCGTATGTCGGAAAACAAAAGATGGAGAAATTCCTGGGCGATTCGACACCGGCGCTTAAATGCAATTGGTCGTACACACCTTTCCAGATTTTAAGGCGGCTGGTGGATAAGGCCATTACCTTGGAAAATGAGAGACACAACTTAGAAGATTTCCATAGCGGAAGAGGACCAGACTAATCACGCCGCAACCACCGCAGCAAGGCGGATGTTGAAAAACTGGACACCCAAGCCCCGACAAGCGTCTCACGCCCTAATCAAAATTTCCATGCAAGGGACAAGGAGTTCACATACCGCCCGAGCGTTACCTGTTACAGCTTGTGGAGAAGAAGGGCACTATGCCAAGCGATTGCCCCAACCAAGAACTTCGTCCCCAAAGCCGAACAAGGAGGCAATAATTGGCGTAAGCGCAACAATTTCAACCCAAATAACAACCACGGGAAGGGTCATCTAAACCACATGACCAAGAGGAAGCACAAAATGCCCCGGATATCATACTGAGTGCGTTTCCTGTCAACACAATACCTGCCATGGTTTTGTTTGATTACGGAGCTTCTCACTCATTCGTTTGAAAAGTTTTGCTTTGCAAAATAATTTTCGATGCTTCCCTTGGAAAAATCTATGATCGTCAAGTCCCGGAATTAAGCAAGTTACCCGAATTATTGCCGGGGTGTGATTATCGAGTTTGAAGGGTTGAAGTTTCATACAAATCTTATCGTGTTGGAAAATAAAGGACTGGATGTCATCTTAGGGATGGATTGGTTAACCACCAACAAAGGTTTTATTGGTGCTTCAACAGGACCGTAATTCTCACCCATCACCACGGAAGACCATAAAAGTTTCAGCCAAGGAAAGAAAAATATCCCGACAACGAGATTGAACAAGGTGGATATTTCTGAATTGAGCAAAGTTCGATGGTGTGTGAATTTCCAGATGTATTTCGAAGAGCTACCGGGCATGCCACGGACCGAGAGATAGAATTCAGCATTGAGCTAGCACCGGAACTACTCCATATACAAGAAACCATACAGAATGGCACCATCCAATTGGTAGAACTCAAGAAGCAAATAAAAATTATTGGAAAAAGGGTATATCTGAGCGAGTTCCTCACCTTGGGGTTCACCAATTTTGTTTGCCAAAGAAGGATGGAACACTAAGATTGTGCATAGACTATCGGCGCTAAACATGGTCACAATCAAGAACAAATATCCGATGCCACGAATAAATGATTTATTGATCAACTTCGCTCAGGCCAAGGTGTTCTCAAAGATTGACTTAAGGTGGGATACCATCAAGCGAAAGTGTGAACGAAGATATTCCCAAGACAGCTTTCACCTCCGGATCTGATTGTATGAGTTCACCGTAATGCCATTCGGACTAACAAAGCGCCCGCATATTTTGTTCACCTCATGAACAAAGTATTCATGAATTTATGGACAAGTTTGTTGTGGTATTTATCGATGATATTCTGGTATACTCCAAAACACCGGAAAACCGCTGAACATCTCGAATTGTACTAGGAGAACTCAGGAAACATCAATTATGCGCTAAATTCAGCAAGTGTGAATTTTGGCTAAAAGCAAGTAGGTTTTATGGGCCGCGTACTAACCCAAGAAGGTATCGCCGTGAACAGGAAAAAGTCAAGGCCGTGCTTGGCTGGAAGCCACCAGCCGACATGACGGATGTCTGAAGTTTCTTGGGAATGGCAGGATACTACCGAAGATTTATTGAAGGATTCTCCACCATAGCAAAGCCAATGGCGCAACTTCTCAAGAAAGACAGGAAGTTTGAATGGGCGGAAGCTTGCGAGAAAAGTTTCCAAGAGCTGAAAGAAGCGGCAGCAGACACGGTATTAATTGTGCGGATATACACAAAAATTTTGAGGTATTTTGTGGCGCATCTCGAAAGGGCCTCGGTGCGTATTAATGCAAGAAGGCAAGGTTATGCATATGTTTCGAACAACTTCATAAGCATGAGAAAATTATCCTACTCATGACCTGGAATTAGCGATTATTCATGCACTCAAGGAATGGAGACACTTCTTACTTGGAAATCGTTGTGAAATATACACGGACCACAAAAGCCTCAAGTATATTTTCACACAACAGAACTAAATTCAGCGCAGCGGCTGGTTGGAATTAGTAAAGGATTATGATGTTGGAATCCACTACCACCGAGGAAAGCAAATGTTGTAGCAGATGCTCGAGTTGGAACCCAGTCCGGACAACGACGGCATGCCAAACTTGAGACCTGAATTCGGCAGGAATTACATGCAAAGCTCAATCGATGGTGGTCCACTGAAGGCGGTGTGTCGAACTTAGAGTTACAGCCTACCCTAATAGAGAAGGTTAAAGAGGCTCAGCGTGGACACCCGGCATTGAAGGCATAAAGCGGAAGATGAATTTGGGCAAGGCCTCAAATTCGTGATCGATAAGCAAGGGATATTGTGAATGCGGGAATAGACTTTGCGTACCAAATATTCATGGCCTTAAATAGCAAATCCTGGCTGAAGGCCACACCGCTCCGTATTCAATCCATCATGGAGGAACAAAAATGTACAAAGATCTTCAGGAAACATTTTGGTGGCATGGTATAAAAAGAGACATAGCCACGTTTATTGCATGTTGTGACTCTTGTCAGCGCATCAAGGCGAGCACCAAAAACCGGCGGACTATTGCAACCAAATAAAGATACCGGTGGAAATGGGCGAGATTGGAATGGATTTTATTGTTGGACTACCTCGGTCACGACACGGACATGATGCCATATGGGTCATCAGCGATAGACTGACTAAAGTAGCACACTTCATTCCGTGAAGACAACCCACACCACTCGAAGCTTGCTAGGCTCTACCTTTCCCGTATCGTTGCACGCCTACATGGAGTCCCAAAGAAAATAATCTCGGACGAGAGGCACTCAATTAGTCTCCCGATTTGGGATCACTTACAACAAGCTTTGTGAACTCAGCTGGCATTTAGTACGCATACCATCCCAGACGGATGGTCGGTGAGCGAGTAAACCAGATTCTAGAAGATATCTTTGAGCATGTGTCCTCACCTATGGGACGGTTGGGAAGAGAGCTTACCATACGCAGAATTCGCATATAACAACAGTTATCGGTCCAGCTGCAAATGGCACCATTTGAAGCTCATGCGAACAGCGATGTCGTACCCGCTAAATTGGTGGGAAGCGGAGACAGCCATATCTTGGCCCGGACACCTGCTCAAAGAGGCTGAAGATAAGGTCAAGGTGATTAAGGACCAACTCAAGACAGCCCAAAATCGACGAGAAGAGTTATTACGATCGGAAGCATCATGGAGTCAATTTTGAACCGGTGAATTTGTGTACCTACAGTATCCCTATGAGAGGCATGCATCGATTCAAGATTAAAGGAAGCTAGCACCAAGATTCATCGGACCATTACGCATAGTGGCACGAAGAGGCTTACAGTTAGACTTACAGAAGAATTATCCGACATCCGGCGTATTCCATGTCTCCCAATTGAGGAAGTGCGTAAGCAACCGAGAAACAAGTACCCCATAAAAACATTGGCGTGCAGCCAGACCTTACATATCGGGAGCATCCAAAAATCTTGGAAGAGTGCGAAAGGAGAACCGACAGAAAACCATCAAGTTCTTCAAAGTTCGATTGGAGCAACCACACGAGAGTGAAGCCACTTGGGAAGAGAGGATTTCCTTCGGACAGAGCACCCACAATTATTTGAGGATCAGCTAGAATCTCGGGGTGAGATTTTTCCTAAGGGGTAGGTGTTGTGACACTCCAAAAATATTCTTTTGGTTTTCTTCAAAAATTTTGTTGGATTTGAAGGTCTTCTAAACCCTTCAAAATCTCTCTCAAAAAGCTTTTTCCCTTTAGCAAATATTTTATTTTGCATCTCCTTCAACTCTGGTGTTTGGTTTTAAATTGTTCTTGATTGCCCTCTTCTCAAAATTTCAAGAAAAATCTTTGGAGTTTATTTTCTTTCAAAAAAAACCCTAGGAGTTTACATCCTCTCCAATATTGAAACCACTCATGATCTTTACCATGCACCACATGGTAAAATCTTCTCAAAAATCTCTCCTTCCACTTTGGGCAATCCAAACATTCATCTCTCAACAAGTTCAACCCTTTTCTGAATTTTATTTCATTTATTTCTCCCCCAAATCTTTTACATCCATTATTTTGAGCCTAGGTGATTTGCAAAGCAAGTACCTAAATGCATTTGAGCTTTGACCTCAAACCAACTCCTGGATAGTCCTTGGTACCCACAACCTAGAACAATCAAGATCCTCCTCTTCTTTTCAAAAATTTCAAATTTCAGTCTCTGCAAGTTTGGACCAGATTTGTCAAATTTGGTGAAATTCATATCTTCTCTGCTCCAAAATTCCACAAAAATTCAGGCAGCCTCTAGATGCAATGAGGCCCCTCCACCAAAAATCAGCTCAAGCGAGAGACTCCCACATACCAAAAACATTACAGCGAACACTTGACCTACACTTTGTTTCATTGCACTTTCGGAGATTCGAGAGAAGTTCGAGTTCGTGTCGCTTCTCTTTGTCGATTTGGTCACGCGACCCTGAGTGCGCTCGGCACGATGCACGGCCTCTTCCCCTGGCCAGCACCCTTACGCGCTTGGCGATTCTGGCGTCGGTGGCGGCGAGCCTGCGCCCGGCGTTGGAAGTTTCTGCTGTGGCCGCGCCACCGTGGCGGCGAGAGACCCGAACCGCTTCGCCCGCCACTGGGCGCCCATGCCGCCTCCTGGCTCTCAGCGCGTGTCTGCCTTACTGCGCCGCGCCCGTGCTTCCGTCGCCGTGCGCTGAGCAAGCGCGAGCGTGCTCCCACACGCCCGGCAGACCCCGCGCCGCCCGTTCCGTCGAGCACGCCCTAAGCACCCAATCTGGCTCGTTTAGCACCTCGCGGAACCGGTGAACCCACGGCGGCTCAACCCTGAACCTCCCGATCAATGCCTGCGCTGCCCGTAAACTTAGCCCTGCAGGAGAACCCACCTCACTAGTCCTCGCCAAGCCCCACAGGAAGGGCCTCGAGGCTCTTCTTCCTCGACTCCGGCCGCCCCGTTCCGCCTCGGCCTCCACCTCGATTCACTCCGGTGAGGTCATCCCGGCGCCCAAATCCCGTCGGCTACCCTCTCATGCTACCACAGTCTAACCCCTCCTCAATTCCTCCTCCACAGCACTCTCCGGCGAGACCCACGACCACCCGAACTGCCGTCCGCGGAGCGGGAGCCGCCCGTCGGCGTGGTGCTCGCCGTCGACCACCACCACCTGTTGCGGCGGAATGGCGCCCTGAACACGGAGGTACCCTCCGATCTTCTGCCTCGCCGTGGATCGCCCATGACCGCCATGACTCTCGAGCGTCAGCAGGCCCGTCTCTCGTTTGAAAATTCAAACCTGATGGGTGGGACCAGCCCGTCAGCCTCTCTGTGTTTTTGAATCGTTTTCGATAGCGTACTCTAGCAAATCGCTTTCTACTCTGAACCGTTTTCTACACTTTTCTTCTTGGGCCCACGAGGTTTTTGTTTCATTGAGATGGGTCCTTGGACCAAAACCCTTATAACTTTTATGAGAAAGGAATTTTTGAGTGATTCTTTTCTGTCCTCTTCAAAATTTTGTCTAGATTTTTATCATATTTATTTGAAAAATATTTGGATTACTTTTCTGTACCCCACGGTATTTACGTTAGGCGTGTGTTTTGTGTCCGTAGATACCCGAAGAAGAGGTGGCGGAACCGCGAACTTCTTGAGCTAGACCCGACTACTCAGACCAGGCAAGCAATGTTTGAACTTTTGATATGATGAGTGTTTGGGCATGTTTGCATTATTTTTGTATCATGCACGTTCATGAGCATTTCGATGATAGTTTATCTCGTAGAGAGTTGAGGCAAGTGAGTTCGGTAAATCCATGAGTTGTTGGAAACATGTTGCATGGCCATGAGTTGGCATGATTATGGGTAAGATGGCGGTGTTGTAGCATGCCGGGCTTATGCCAGATCGTTGACCAGTGTCAACATAAATCGATCAATTCCGTCCATCTCCCCTTCGTACTACCACTGTTTCCCGCAAGGGATCTGGCTTAATAAGTTGCAAACCACTTCTGGTACACACCAAATCGAGAGGCGGGATGAAGGTTCCATGGCCTGGATTAAAGCCTTTCATCCGGTCGGGGGCATGGGTGTTTCGGTTGGGACGAGAGGGGGCACCTTAGGCGCGTAAATAAATTTGATCCCATGCTATTCGATTGTGATCTCCCGTCTCAAAGTTTTCTTAAATGCTGTCTAGGGTGATTCACGGCAGCGTGAGGTATGATGGGTGTGTACTAGTTAGCTGTGTTTCCTCCGAAATACCGTAAGCGGAACTAGTCCTTCGTGACTACGAAATCCGTTGGCTGTGGACAATTTTGGTACAAACTCTGCAGAGTCAAAATTCTTGAATTCATCTTATTCATGTCGAAGTACCGTGTTCACCTTATCTTGTCAAATGTCAGTCTCGGTGACAGAACTCCTGATAACCATATGAGTGTTATATGTTTATTCCACGTGATTGGACTAACCCGCTTATTGTCTTGTGAGGAATATTTTCCGTGAGCACCATTTCTTGTCAGTTATGAATAATGAATTATAAGCCCTTTCTGCGATGTCGCTCGAGACATCCATTGCTGACCTGTTATTATTTATTTTTATAAGCCCTTTACTGCGATGTCGCTTAGATGTCCGCTGCGGCATTATTATTATTATTTTTTATAAGCCTTTTCTGCGATGTCGCTCGGACGTCCGGCTGCGGCATTATTTATTATTTATTTTGTTATA
>JAHIAM010002839.1:0-40566 GCA_021605205.1 Aegilops longissima
ACTATCATCTTTGGCGGACTCCAAGACTATGAAGATACAAGATTGAATACTTCGTCCCTTGTCCGGATGGGACTTTCCTTGGCGTGGAAGGCAAGCTTGCCGATACGGATATGTAGATCTCCTACCATTATAACCGACTCTGTGTAACCCTAACCCTATCCGGTGTCTATATAAACCGAAGGGTTTTAGTCCGTAGGACGAACAACAATCATACCATAGGCTAGCTTCTAGGGTTTAGCCTCCTTGATCTCGTGGTAGATCTACTCTTGTACTACCCATATCATCAATATTAATCAAGCAGGGTAGGGTATTACCTCCATCGAGAGGGCCGAACACGGGTAAAAACATCGTGTCCCTTGTCTCCTATTACCATCCGCCTAGGCGCACGTTCGGGACCCCCTACCGAGATCCGCCGGTTTGACACCGACATTGTTGCTTTCATTGAGAGTTCCTCGTGTCGTCACCTATAGGCCTGATGGCTCCTTTGATCATCAACAACGACGCGGTCCAGGGTGAGGCTTTTCTCCCCGGACAGATCTTTGTATTCTGCAGCTTTGCACTGCGGGCCAATTCACTTGGCCATCTGGAGCAGATCGAAAGCTACGCCCCTGGCCATCAGGTCAGATTTGGAAGCTTGAACTATATGGCCGACATCCGTGGAGACTTGATCTTCGACGGACTCGAGCCACAGCCAAGTGTGCGCCTTTGTCTCGATGGGCACGATCTAGCTCTGCCGCGAGCGGTGTCACGGAGGCCGCACCAGCGTCCGCTCCGACCCTTAGCTCGGAGCTGACTCCCCCGATCGAGGACGAATGGTTGGACACCGCCTCGGGGGCTACGATCTCAATGGCGATTGAGACGAACTCCATCCCTGTCCTTTGCGATGACTGTGACTCCAAGGTGCCGGACTCCTCTCCGGACTCCGGACCCTCCGCGCCCCTGCCAATCGAATCCGATTTGGCGCCGGTCATGGAGTTCACTGCCGCGGACATCTTTTAGCACTCGCCCTTTGGCGACATCTTGAAATCACTAAAGTCTCTCTCTTTATCGGAGAGCCTGGCGGACTACGGCCGGGAAGGTTGGGATCGCGGACAACGAAGAAATTCAACGCCCACCCACCACCCACTTTGTAGCCAGCCGAAAGCTTACACGGCGTGCTCGATTTCGACTCCGAAGACATCGGCGGTATGGACGGCGATGTAGGAGACAACCATGAACCAGCACCTATAGGATCTTGGACAACCACCTCATTCTATGATGTATACATGGTGGATACACCTAAAGGAATTGACGACGAGGAACAGCGGGACACTACGAAGGATAAATCCCTCAAAAGCATCAAAGCGGCAGCGTAAACGCCGCACCAAGTCCCGCCTCGACAAAGACCCAGCCATAGAGCAGGGCGAACCGGTGGGCGAGCGAACATGCTATCGAGAAACCGTCCGAACAGGACAACTTGGATAAACAACCCGTCCCGGCGAAGATAACAGTCCGGACGATCTCACGCCGGACAAATTGTTGGAAGCGAAGAGCCTCCACAAAAGGCTCGCCGCCGCTCGCTGTAGCCTGTAAAAAGCGTAAGCGGAAGCTCAAAACAGCGGAAGATGCACTCGAGAATCAGATGGTGCAAAGTATTCAACACTGCTGCAGACAAATCTGGCGGCGATGCGCCAAACAAAAGCTACAACAAACTGCCCGAATTTGATGAGGAGGCCGAGAAAGCCCCACAATCAAAAAGCAAGAAGGCCACCGGTCGGATGGGCGACCCCATGGCAAAGCAGAGAGCGGCAAATGGCGCGCACACAAGCCGTCTGCGATCCGCATAAGGATTCACATCAAAAGGATGGCCCGATTAGGTCCATCTACGGGCGAGAAAGCAAGATCTTCAAAGCAATGCAACACGCCAAATATCCGAACATCACGGCACACCCAAATATAGGTGCCGCACACCCCGTGTTTCACCGATGAGGTTTGGATCACGAATTTCTGCGGGATTCAAACCCGTAAACATAGAGGCATCTGACGGAACAACGAGACCACGAGTCTCGGATTGAGGATTACATCCTCCACATACACATGGCTAGAGGAGATGATCTCCACGCCATAAAATACTTACCCCTCAAGCTCAAAGGGCCAGCCCGGCATTGGCTCAAAAGCCTCCCTGAAAATACCATTGGAAGTTGGGAAGAGCTCGAGGATGCTTTTCGGCAAATTTTCAAGGGACCTATGTCCGTCCTCCGAATCTGAGACGATTTAAGTCATATAACTCAACAACCCGGAGAGTCAGCCCGCAAATTTCGAACAGGTTCCTCACCAAAAGAACCAAATAGTCGATTGTCCGGACGCTGAAGCCTTAGCAGCTTTCAAACACAACGTCCAGAGACGAATGGCTCGCAGACACCTCGGCCGGAGAAGCCGAGAACCATGGCCGCATTAACAAGCCTCATGACCCGCTTTTGCGGCGGAGAGGATAGCTGGCTAGCAAGATGCAGCACCAGCTGACCCAAGTACATTCAAGTCGAGGGATGGAAATGGGAAACCACGGACGCAACAAGGACCAGCGCGGATTAAGGAACGGTCCAAAGAGCGGCCGTCAATGCGGATTCAAAAGCTCACGATAGAACAATAAAAACTGCCCCTTAAGGACAATAGCGATGAGCTATCCAACTTAAACAAAATCTTGGACAAGATATGTCAAATCCAAAAGTACTCGGGAGGCACGCAAACCATACCCACGAGATTGTTGGGTCTTCAAGCAGTCCGGCAGACTCAACGACGAACACAAGGGCTCGACACACCAAGTGAGGATGATAGCGAACCCCACGAGCAGAGCACCGGAAAACAAAAGAATTTCCCACAAGAGGTTAAAACAGTAAACTCACTTCACATGATAAAAGGGAAAAACAGAGCGGCACCCACTGTTACGCGCCGCACAATCTACCCTAGCGGAGTCCCAACACTGGTTGTCAAAACCAATTACCTTCGACCATCAGGACTACTCCGAAAGTATCCGGAACGCAGGATGGACTGCCTTGGTACTAGAACCTATAATCGACGGTATTCAATTCACGCAAGTCCTAATGGACAGCGGCAGTGATTTAAACCTGCTATATCAGGACACAATCCGCAACATGGGGATAAACCCAAATAGGATTAGCCATAGCAACACCTCCTTCAAAGGGGTAATGCCAGCCCTGTATGCCCATTGCGGGCTCCCTCTGCTAGAAGTTGTGTTGGCTCATCCGACAACTTCCGCCTGAAAAGTTAACCTTCCACATCGCCCCATTCGAAAAGTAGCTATCAAGCACTCATGGGCGTGAAGCTTCGCCCGCTTTAATGCAATACCGCATTATGCATCTCTTACACTTAAAATGCCCGGTCCACGCGGCATCATCTCATTAAAAGGGAGTATTAAGTGTTACTCAAGCACGGAAGAATGTGACACTTCCTTGACAGCCCCACACCTATCCGGCTCCGCTAATCAAAGCACCTGAATAGGTCATTCGAACCCCGGACACGGCTAGACGAGTCCGGCGCCTACTAGCGGCATACCCCCGTACAAGGGGCTGCACGCATGTACAACAAGAGACAATAAAGCTCAATTTTATTCACCTTCCAAACCGTACTCTGTTTATTTAATATAAAGTACATTTTTCACACGACCTTTTTTCTTTTCAACTAAAGTTCCTCTCTTTTACAGATGAACAACGTGCTACACCCGTCCAGGATACGGCACAACGGAGACACAGGCGCAGACGTGCAGTAGGGACCCGTTGCAAGGATTCTTTTCAGATTAAGACCCTGCGTAAACCTTTTTACTGTCTCTTGTTGATACACATCCCCTGGTTTCTAGCTATAACCGAGGAGGAGGCTGGCATTTTGGCATCGGCCGCACCAGAATTTTTGCACGTACCTGGACACTAGGGGCTTAGGGCATTATTCTTCCCGTTTTTATATAGACCGAATACCTTAGGGAGTGTTCGGCGTCTCGAGTTAGGCCTTATATGCATCAGCTCCGAATCATGTCTTTGGTCAAATGTTGGGTTTGCCCGGCTCCGTGTTTTGCTGCCTTACGTTCCGTTCTATCGGCTAGCGGCACCGGAGAACTCTGCGATTGTGCCCGGTTCAGCGAAGGCGAGCACCTCGAGAGAAAGCCAAAACTGATTGTCATGATATAGCGAGACTGGTCAACCACTCGATGACTCACCGGAATGTTTAGAATTCCTCCGCATTAACGAAGGACCGTTTTTCGGTCAGGCACATACGCACCCCGAATTCGGGAGAGTGCGGTGCCCCCAGGGGCTATATCGTAGCCCCACCCTCGAACTCCTATGGCTAAGTGAAAGTGATAAAGCATTATAGTCCGGTCACCTAGTTTGCTACGCTATCACCTCCTTCATAGGACCAATACGTTGGATTAAGTGTGAAAAAGCGCCTTCTTTGCAAACACCCCCGCACTATGTGCATGGGGGCTGAAGCCGAAGACTGCCATCTTTTAGGTTATATATACATATACATGAACGGCCGCACAGGGAGTAGTTTATTACTTGAACGCACAAGTATAAAAAGCTTTCATATTATATTGAAACATTGTTTTCACAAATCATACATGTCATTTAAACATAATATCCTTGAGCCTTTGCGTCTCTATTAAACGAGCGCCTGCAGACTTCCTCAAAATAGTGCTCGGCAGGTACTAAACCTGTCCAAATCTTGGGATGCAACGTCGGTGGCCTTCATCTCCGCCCGGTATGTCTTGACACGGGCAAGAGCCATCAGCGCTCCCTCTATGCATCTTGACCGCTACATTGCATCGATATGCGGTACCGCACCAAGGAACTGCTGCACTAAGCCAAAATAACTCTTGGTTTGGGTCCGCTGGCCACAAATGAGTCATGACATGCTTCATGGCAAGTCCGGATAATCGATTCAGCTCGGCCCATTCGCCAACCGATCGGTCAGCGGAAGAGGGCGCCCGGACTATGGAATTGCGACCAATATAGCTCTTCCTTCGTGCCCCTTCGGCCTCGGAAGTGCTCAATCGCGTCCTAGCGCTTCGCCGCTAAGTCCAGATAAGCATCCTCCAAACTCCACAACTTGTCCAGCTGAGCATGCCGGATCCATATATTTCCTCCGCAGCGAAAGGCTTTCCAGCAGCAACATCCTGACCGACGTAGCTCCTCCTTTGCAGCTCTCATTGCGGAGTGGGCATCCTTAACCCGGCGATGGCCTTTTCAGGTCCTCTTGCTCCGCTTTGCGTTCTTTTCAAGAACTCCACAGCGGTCGGTAGCATTCTTCAACTTTATGGCCATATCGGCCATTTCCTCTTCTTCAGCGATGAGCAGCCCGTTCGCTTTTAGCTCTTCGCCGCCCTAAAGCGGCCGCATTACTTTCTGGCTTGCCTTTTAGCTCGGCGAGTTCCGCCCGCAGCTCCTCCACAACAGCGGCACCTCCTGCATTAAGCATACAAATCGTAAGGCACGGGCGTCAAGCTCCCTTACCGGTGTCCGTGGAGAAATCGCATACCTTGTGACTCGTCAAACCGTTTATTGACCAGCGCGATGTCGCATCCGCCTCGTCTGTTGCCGCTTTAGTTCGGCAAAATCATCAGTCGGCTGGCCACGGACGCCCGCCACCTATTTAGGAGCGGCGATATGTTATAATCGAGATTATGATCCTCGACACGCTGTCAATTTTGACAACATACCGAGTCTCGGGGCTACTATCTATACTGAGGCGCATTCTATATGCATAAGCGTCGGAAGGTACATCATTTTGCGTACCTCGAACCCGTCGATAAGCTTCGACGGCTTCATGCAATCCGCTCTCGGCGGATGCAATTCTTTCAATCACCATACCCATTAGCGCGGTGATCTTCGAGATAGCCGCTCGCCCGAGCAGATCCTTCAGCTCCTCCGATCAAGACGCCACTTGGTGCCGGACCTTCCGCCCCGCCGGACTTGGGAAACCTCCGCGGCGACACCTCGGGGTCGTCCGCCCGCATGAGGGTGCGACAGTGTGGGCGTTCACTCTCCATCATCTCGGAAAAAGATCCCCAAGGCGAGCTCTGCTGAGAAGGGCTGAGATCCGAACTACAAGGTACAATTTCGGTTATCTTCAGAAATAAATACACGGATGTTCCTTATTTACAAGACCCCTTCTTTTTACTTACGGCTCGCTGGAGGGCTGGTCCCCTTGGGGAAATAGTGCGGCTGGGATACTTCCGGCCGGACTCTCGACGAGATTTCTTTCCCTCTTTGAGGCCTTGACCTCCGGATCTTCCGAAGCGGTCCTCTTCTCTCCTTGGAGGGTGGGACTTTTGATCCCTCCTTCCTCAGAAGCCTCCTTCGTGGAGGCAGTTGCTTCCCTGCTCCCCCCTTCGCCTTCTTTAAAAGGCGCGGCCTTCAACATCTTGGTCAGCATGGGATCCGGCGTGGTCTCTGGGAGGGGAGCCGGACACCTTACCAACTTTGCCTTTGCTATCCACTCATGTTCAAGAAACAGCTCCTTTAAGGGCAAGTTTATGATAAATTAACGGACAGCCTGCCCAGGTCTAGGACTACTTACTTGAGTATCTGGGCGATTGCAGCTTAGTCCTGCGTCCTCAGTCAGGTCCGGACACTTCTCTTGTGATCCGAAGAACAGTTTATACATCTCCACGGTGTCGTACCCATAAAATGTTGGAGAGCTCGTGGTCCCTCGGATTAAATTCCCACAGAGGCGGAGGGCGGCGACGCTTGAGGCGAAGGCGCCAATCAACATAACCTGCGCCATCGTGACCAGATTGATCTCTCTTTCTTGGAGGTCTCGAACACGGCCCCTGCAATGAAGGCGTCCTTGGACGGCCCCAGTCGAGCCCCTTGTTGACCCATGGCGCCAACCGCTGTGGTGGACTGGCGGAAGGCGGAAGCGCCACCCATTTGGTGCCCCTGGGAGCGGTGATATAAAACCACTCCCGTTGCCACAAACCAAGCTCCTCTTGAAAAGAGCCCTCGGGCCACGGAGCATCAGCACACTTGCTTATGACCGCCCCTCCGCACTCTGCTTGTTGCCCCTCGATCATCTTTGGCTCCACCTTGAAGGTCTTGAGCCACAATCCAAAGTGAGGGGTAATATGGAGGAAGGCCTCACATACGACAATGAATGACGAGATATGGAGGATGGACTCCGGATTCAAGTCATGGAAATCCAGCCCATAATAAAACATGAGCCCCCGCACAAA
Source organism: Aegilops longissima (assembly GCA_021605205.1). Taxonomy (NCBI): domain Eukaryota; kingdom Viridiplantae; phylum Streptophyta; class Magnoliopsida; order Poales; family Poaceae; genus Aegilops; species Aegilops longissima. The sequence continues at coordinate 7,223 of JAHIAM010002839.1, forward strand.
GGGATCCGTCGGGAAGCCTAAACCCCGAAGGAAGTGAGACACGAACACCACGCTCTCGCCGGGCTCGGGAGTGGGAATGACCTGCCCTGGAGCAGGCAGCCTATGCGAGATCTCGCCGGTTAGATACCTGGCGTCTCGCAGCTTTAGCACATCTTCTTCTGTGACGGAAGAAGACATCCATCGGCCGAGCTAGTTGGAGCCGGACATCGTCGAAGGTCCGGCGCCTAAATCTGAAGCTTTGGGTGTTAGAACTCGAGCGAGGCGAACTCGATGGAGGTGGAAAAAGAAGAGGGTCTTGGTCTCATTATAAAGAGGTTGAATACCAAGAGCCCTCCCGTGGTCGATTAGGACTCGCCTTCGAGAGGAGGCGTGCTAACGGGCACGGTTGGGTTACCCACGTCCGTATTGATGAGAATCCCGGAATAAGGGCACGATCTCGCTTTGATAAGGCGTGCCAAGGAAACCGCCCGCTAAACGCGCTGAGGTGGAACAGTAAAAAGCGATTCATATAAAGGTCGGCCGTGGTGTGATGTCACGCCGCGGGATACGTCGGCAGATCTGTGCAAAAGTTATTCTCTCTACGGTGGTATGTGGAACTTGTTTTGCGAGCGGACACTATCCTTGTGTTCAAAACCTTCTATGAAGTATTCGGAGGAGGAACCCGCCTTGCAATGCGAAGACAATATACTGCGCGGACTCGTCGTCATTGAAGCCTGGTTCAGGGCTACCGAGAGAGTCTGGACTAGGGGTGTCCGGATAGCGAACTATCATCTTTGGCCGGACTCCAAGACTATGAATATACAAGATTGAAGACTTCATCCCTTGTCCGGATGGGACTTTCCTTGGCGTGGAAGGCAAGCTTGGCGATACGGGTATGTAGATCTCCTACCATTGTAACCGAATCTGTGTAACCCTAACCCTATTCGGTGTCTATATAAACCGAAGGGTTTTAGTCCGTAGGACGAACAACAATCATACCATAGGCTAGCTTCTAGGGTTTAGCCTCCTTGATCTTGTGGTAGATATACTCTTGTACTACCCATATCATCAATATTAATCAAGCAGGAGTAGGGTATTACCTCCATCGAGAGGGCCCGAACACAGGTAAAAACATCGTGTCCCTTGTCTCCTGTTACCATCCGCCTAGACGCGCAGATTCGGGACCCCCTACCCGAGATCCGCCGGTTTTGACACCGACAGCCCCCGTCCCAGTCAACTTAGTAGGCCCACAAGTCAGCCTCCCACCATGGTGGGTCCCAGCTAGCAAGGGGAGTATTCATTTTTTGTGCGTAATAAGGAGGCACTTCCGGTGGGTCCGAGCTTGCAGCGCGGGGAACGTTTTTTCGCGAAATATGTGGGCCCGTCCGGTGGGTCCCAGCAGTCAGGGGGGAAACGTTTTTTTCACAAAATAAGGTGGCCCGTCCGGTGGGTCCCTGCTGTCAGGTGGAGGAATAATTATTTTGCGCGTAATAAGGAGGCACTTCCTTGCGGCCGCCTGGACCCAGTTGTCAGCCTCTCCATGTACAGTACTCTTCCGATGGAAGTCGGTCGTTGACCACGTTGACCACCTTGCCACGAGAGCACCGGTGGTGGTGACGACGGCGAGGCCTAGGAAGGGGACGACGCGGAGCCGGGGAACACGCAGCAGTGGTAGCCCGCACGGAGAGGAGTACGAGTGTTCACTGGTTCGGCTACGGCGTGAGGCTGCCGTCGCCGCAGAATAACAGGGGGTGTGGGTGAGTAGAGGGATACCCTAGGCTAGCGGTGGGAGTAGTAGGGGCGGTGAGGCCTCTCGCGCATCACAGCACGGCCACGAGAGGTAGGAGCACGCTGCACGACCGGGCGCTGCTTTGGGTAATTTGGAGCAAGAAGACCAGAGGTTGAAGAAGCACTATGGTCGTTGGATGGACATCGACGGTCACTTTGGAGCTAGAATCGTTCATATTGACTAAGTTGACAAAGCCCTCCGTCCCGTCAACTTAGTTGGCCCTAAGTCATCCTCCCACTATGGTGGGTCCCATCTAGCAGGGTGGGTATTCTTTTTTTGTGCGTAATAAGGAGGCACTTCCTTGCGTGCGAAGATATAGCTGGTGGGTCCGACATGTCGGCCGGGGAATGTTTTTCATGAAATCTGTAGGCCCTTCCGGTGGGTCACATCTGTGGAGGAATCATTATTTTGCTTGCATGATCCACGGCCGATGGATGTCGTTTGTTGACCACGCTGACCAGGAGCGCCGAGAGCACCATGGCGGTGGACGACGGCGAGGCCTAGGAAGGAACGACACGGAGCCGGGAAGACTCGGCAATGGTTGCCCACGCGTGGGGAGTATGAGGTTCTTCGTCCGCTGCCGCCGCGGAAAATAACAGGAGGTGTGGGTGAGTAGAGGGATGGCACGGCCAGCAATGAAGTAGGGTGGGCGGTGCGGCTCATGCGGCAAAGACAGCCGCCACGGAGGCGGAGGCGAGCAGTCCCACCGGAGCTGGTTTGGGCGGCTGGAGCAAGAAGATCAGATATTGAAGAAGTAGCACGGCCGTTGGATTAACATCCAACGGTCACTGCTGCTAGAATCGTTTGTGGACTAAGTTGACAAAGCCAAAGTACACGTCAACCTAGTAGACCCACAAGTCAGCCTCCAAATCTGTCCCAAACAGCATACAACCCGAAATTTCTAGCCGGATTCAAATTAATTTTAAATCTAAATATACCTTAATTTAAATTCAATGAAATTTTACCCGCACAAAAACAATGAAATTTAAAATATCAAAATCCGAAAGAAAACAGTATTTGGGAACTAATTGCCTATTTGCTGTATTTTTTCATTTTACAGCCCATTTATTATTACTTATAGCCCATTTATTATTACTTATAGCCCATTTATTATTACTTATAGCCCATATCTCATTACTTATAGCCCATTTCTTATTACTTATAGCCCATTTTCCGGGCAAAATGCATCCCTCCTCGTCTTGAAAGATTTTTGCATTGTGAGGCGTAGAAAAGCAAGTAGGCCTATGTTGGTTATACGCAAAAAACAAAATAGCTGGCTAGCCATTTTTCGAAAGGAAAAAAACAAAGCTGGGCTGGTCATGTGCTAAACATATGAAATAAAAGCCTGGGCTAGACGGGCCACGGGTCCCGCACAACCCAGTTGATACCCTTCTTCGTCCCGAAAAAACAAAATTACTCACTTGGCTCTTTGGTCCCTCTTGTCATCCTCACCATGTACAATCATCTCCTTATTCCTCTCGGTTGTTGACCATGTTGACAACACCGAGGCGGAGTGGCGGGCGAGCGGAGGAGGACGATGGTGAGGCCTCGGACGGAACGAACAGAGCCGGGAAGATCTGACCACCGTGGAGGCGGAGGCAGCGGTCCCGCCGGGCGGCTGGTTTAGCTTTGGTGGCTCGAGGAAGAAGAGACTGAAGAAACGCGACAGACGTTGAATGTCAATCGAACGGTCAAGGTTGGCACAATCATTTTTTTACTAAGCGGACACCAAGTAGCATACTTTTTTATATATAGGAAGAAAACTGCGAGGAAAATGCGTTAAATGCCGCCGTCCTCCTCACATGGAACGTTCGCCACATAAGTGACTAGCACCCTTTGTTTTCAACCAAGAGGTCTTGGGTTCGAGTCCGAGGAACTCTCAATTTTGTCCTCCTTCCTTCCTCGCAAAAAAAGGGAAAGAAAATCAAAGACTTGGGAAGGCGTATAGAACAAGCTAGTGTACCAGTAAAGAGACGTTGCTGAGTTTTAGAAAAAAGAAACACGTGCTCGTAGCTGGTTGAATCCAAACCTAGACTATGACTATATATGGTGCTATGCTACTCGCAAGTAATGAAACCGACATATCCAACATTCTCTTCTCCTCTTCTCTACTTACTCGCTTAGCATCGAAGCTCGGCGCAGCAACCATGTCCGATGGCTGCTCGTCCACCGCTCTTGAAAGAGCAACAACCAGATATCGCCAAGTCACCACCCGCACCATCGCCTGTGGGTCTCATCACACCCCCGCCGGCACGCGCACCGCAGCCGATTGCTCATCGCAACCTGCTGCCGTTGGTGTGGTGCCACTGCTGCAAATCACGCAAAGTCATCTATCGCGTCTCAACCACAATCTGCAACCCTGGCCGAGTCTTCTACAAATGCCCGAATCATGAGGTAATAATATGTTTAAGTGTTGTTCTGCTGCTTTCAGTTGCTGATTTTTTAATAGTTTGGTTGATGATCTTCCAATTTAATTCGATGCGTAAAAGGGAAGATTCGTGTGATTTGTATTTACGGGAAGTTGTTGATGTGGGGAATGCAACTTCGCTGATTATTTGGTTAGCCGAGGAATCCCAATACCAGCAGGTTGGGGTGTTGGACAAGTAACTGAAGGAACGGCAGAAGAGGAAGATGCAGAGCATAAGGTTAAAGACGCAGTTCCTTTGATCATGGCCAAGAAACAGCTGCTGAATGGCCTTGACAGCAATGAGGAGATGAAAGAGCTTGTGAAGATAATGGGCAAAATCGATGTGCTCTGTAGGATGATTGTCTCTTTATTTGCGGTGTATGTAGCACTCGTGATGTATTCGATTGGCTACGACATGAGCACTTTCTGAAACTAGTAATGAATGAAACCTGTGTAGCAGTGGGCGTAGTGTTGTGAACATCTAATGATTTCTATTAATGGAAATCAGGGGTATCCCTTTGCTCATATAAATAAATAGATAGCAGAGGCCTGTCGGGTCAGCTTTGTTCTCATTCAAGGCGTCGAGCAAATTGCAGTCCAACAGCAAACTATGTCATCAAATTCAAGTTTCACAACCAAATATGAGTACAACTAAACAACAATGTCATCATGTTTTAGTTGTCATACAATCACCAAACACAAATCAGCATACATAACAAGTGATGTTCTCACAGCAAAATACTAAACAACATGTTCATCAGGTTTCAGTTGTCATAGCAAACACAATTTCACATAGTAGATAAAAACGTCTTCTGACAGGCAAATACGACAAAAGCAATGTAATCATCATCCGCAGCAGCAGCGTCAACATCTTCACCATGTGTATCAGTCTGAATCGTAATTCCCCACGGTGTCATCTTCTTCTTCGTCCTCAACGTCCTCGAACGTTGGCTTCTTCTTGATCAACTCTTGTATGTCCATAGCACGACAGGCAATCTTTTCGCCGGCGTCATTGACGTGATGGTTCTCAAAGATATTAGGAACATCTGTGTTATCTTGTACATCAGGAGCAGTGTAAGCATCATCTTGTTGTGCAACTTCATTTAAACAAATTCCTCTGCTCAAACCTTTGCAATACTCTCCAATCATCGCTACGTGCAAATGTGTCTTCCAAGAAAAATATCGGTGTTGCTTGATTTGCCAAAATAAAAGGCTCGTTGGTGCGATACGCCGCCTTGACATTGATGGATTTGAAATAATCATCAGCTCGGTTTTGCGATCTGGAAAACAGGTTATACCAACGACAAAGACTGCAGAACCACACACCAATGATCCTCGAAATCGAGATATATCGCAGCTGAACAATGTATGTTATGTTAGCATACATTTTAGTTGTCTCTTTGTCATACGATCCGTGCTCATGATGGCACTGTTTTGTGTCTTCCGCTTCGTCTCGTGCAAGGGTGTTGTAGCGCACATCTCCAACAACGCAAGATTCATAATGTCTTACCCAAGTATCAGGACCCATTGCTAGTGAGTAAAGGGCATCATCAACTGCCTGCCCATCCTCCCGCATCTTCTTAACCTATGGTTAGAAAATAGACAAGCTGATCATCTTATGTACTCAATATATTAAAAAAACTGACAATGCACTTCAAAAGCTTACATGGTTCTTGAACCATTTCGCAAATCCTGCCATAACCAGTTTGTCAATGTTTCTTGGATTTTGCGGCAGTAACTCCTCTTTGTAGATGCTGCACAACATAGTGATCGCGTCAAACATCTAAATATATAAGAATGTGCTGCAAGTTTAGTAGATTATGATGTATAAGCTGCAAGATCTTGCACTTACTTGATATAAGGTAGTATCTCGGGACAGTTATTCAACACATACCAAACCATTTTGTCCAAATCTTTAGGTTTGTCCTCTTGTCGACTCTTCCACGTACTTTCGAGCAGAATAATCGAAAACATTGAGCCGGGATTGTCTTCACCCACCTCTTTGCTAAGCTGATCAGCTGTTTCAATGTATTTTGAGCAGAATGTCAACGCTTCAGTAGCAATGTAGGCCTCTGCAATGGAACCCTCGGGTCTAGCTCTGTTCCTAACATAGCCCTTGAAAGTGCCTAGCCACCTTTCAATAGGGTACATCCAGCCATCTGTCTTGGACCTCTAAGTAGTGCCTCATCGGGTAGATGAACAGCCAAATGCACCATCACATCAAAGAAGGTGGAGGATATATCTTCTCAAGGTCGCATAGGATAGTTGGTATCTTGTCTCTAAGACGCTCCAAAGCATCTATCCCGATATTTCTCTGCAGAGTTCACGAAGAATTGTCCCAACTCTGCAAGCTGCTCAGTATAAGTCGGCGGCCCAATCCTCTAAGGATAACAGTAAAACCCTTTGAAGTAGGGCGTGGCAGTCATGAGTTTTCAACCCTTGTACCTTGTTTCCATCTCAGACCGACTCTCCTTTCGGGGTTGGAAGCAAATCCATGTGGGAATCTCACACGTGTGAGGACCTCGCAGAATTCTTTTCTTTTACCTTGTCCAAGACGCATACACGGCTGGTGCCATATCCGTGGTTTACCTTCATCTTGCACTGCAAATCCTTTACGATACCGAGGTGTGTCAAATCAATCCTAGATTTTAAGGTATCTTTCGTCTTGCCTTCAATGTTAAGAAGTGTGCCGATAATGTTGTCACATATATTTTTCTCGATGTGCATCACATCAAGATTATGCCGCAGATCCAAATCTTTCCAATACTCCAAGTCCCACAAAGTGGACTGCGGGTAAACAATAATCTCTCTTCTACCGTGCCATGCTTCCTTTTCCGCTACCATTACCGGGATGGTTTCACGGTGTAATATGCCTGACCTTCTCTAATTCCACTTGCAACTCATCGGCGGTGAGCCTCTTTGGCGCATCACGGTTTTCATGCTTTGCATTGAACACATGTCTTGGTATTTTCTAGGATGCGGCTTGTCCTTGGCAAGGAAGCGGCGGTGTCAATGTAACAGATCTTGCTAAGTATTGCGTATGACAATGATTCTGTCACAGCATGAACACATGCATTGTAACCATGTGTCATTCATACGACATAGTGCCCAAAGCGGATAATCATGGATGCACCAAATTACAACAGCACGCAGAAAGAAATCAGCTGGTGGGCTGCTATATAGGTCTCGAGTGAGAACACCCTTCCATAGTTGTTGAAGTTCCTCCACAAGAGGCTCCATGAACAAATCAAAATCCTTTCCAGGACTTTTTGGACCTGGGATGAGCAAGGCCATCATGTAGTTTGATTCTTTGGTGCAGACATTTGGAGGCATGTTGTAAGGATAACAAGCACCGCCACATGCTATATGTGGCGCTCTGGTGGCCAAATGGGTTAAATCCATCGAAGCTAAGCCAAGTCTAATGTTTCTCGGGTCAGACAAACTCTTTGTGTTTATCATTGAAGCTTTTCCACTCACTACCATGAGATGGATGGCTCATTACATTCTAATCTCTGTACTCCGGTTCCTAGAATGCCACAGTACATCCTCTCTTGTTTCAAACATCATGAAACAACCTCTGCAATCTTGGTGTAATTGGAAAATGTCTCGAGAACATTATGAGGAACCCTCTTCACAGCATCGCCATCTTTCCATCTTGATGATTTGCATTTCGGGCATTCACTTAAGTTGGCATAATCCTTCCGAGCAGAACACAATTATTCTTACAAACATGGATCATATCATATCCAATTCCAACCGCACGAAGGAAATTCTTCATTTCTTTGTAGGTGTGTGGCAGCTCGACGATCTGGGAAAGACGGAAAGCAGCCAACATTGCATCGAATGATTTGTTGGTCATCCGCTCAGATGTCTTCACGAAGAAAGGTGACCATAGCTGAGAATCTTGACAGCTTATTTCTGGGGTGACAACAACGTTGCATTGTTCCAACATGCGGGCCCACCGTTTTTCTTCTCGCAGATGAAAGTTCACGGAATGCACGAGCATTTCGTAGCATTGTTTCAATGTTGGTCAAACTCATGGCTCCGCCACCACCACCTCCTCCTCCTCTTCCACCGAGCATCGGGCAGATCAAGATGGTGATCTGCTGCTTCCACGTAGTCAATAACATTGGCGTTCACAGCTTCACCATGATGAACCCACCTAGTATATGTGACCGACATCCCATACAAGTGTAGATGATTTTGCACAGTTGACTAGGGTCTTGTAACTGAATTCATACAACTGCTACAGGCAGAGCACATCTGATTTGGACCACCGTACTCAGCTCGATAAAGTTCATGAAGTTTTCAACCCCTCGACATATCAGCGGAGAATCTTGAGCAGAAGTTATCAAGTCCTGTCCATCATTAGACATACAAATTAGTTCTTCTACTAGATATTACAGGAAAAACATATATGCTTTTTATGAAGTCGAGAAAAAAATACCTAGGTCGATGTCTAAAGCTATGGCAAGATATTTGGACGAGCAGATCTAAGTATCGAAATATATGTAAAGCTAATTCAGCAAACAGATTTGAGTGCTAAATTATGGCAGGCTGTTTCAGCAGTCAATGAGCCTGAGCACACAACCATCGAACTATCGAAGGCCATCGCAGCAACAAAGATCGAGTATAAAACGGTGTAGAGCTATTTCACCTAACAGATTGGCTACTAGACCATGGCAATCTACGTCACAATAAATATATGGCAGGATATTTTAGCAACTAATCGGCCTTGGCATGCCATCTCAGCTAAGCAGATTGAGTGCGTAGCGGGCAAGGAAGCTTCTTAAGCGAGCATATTGACGATAAACTACTTGACAAGCAAAGTGAGATTAACGGCATCTATCGGCTAACATTCAGCGCTACACCGACATGAACGGGGCCTCAGTCTAGAATGCGCGTACCATGGGAGAAGTTGACCGCCGTGCGTCTCCACACGAACGTCGCCAGTGGTGGCGGCGCTGACCGCCGTGCTCCTCCACAAGAACGTAGCCAGAGGTGGCAGCGTGGCTAGAGGACGGCAGTCTACGAGAGCGTACTGTGGGAGCGAGAGGATCACCGTGCGTCCCCTCGACGAACCGCGGCGCCGACGTATCGGCGCGGCCGGGAGGGCGGCTTTGGCAGAGCGAATGGAGTGGAGGGGGGACGGGGGGATGGGGGTTTGGGGAATATTTGGCCAAAGGGCGGTTGAATCGAATTTGGGGAAATTTTGTGTGGGGGGAGGATTTTTGCGCGGTGGGCGGGGAGTTTGGCGCATGGTCGGTTTCTCCAAGTGCAGTCCCACGTGTCGGTGAAGAGGCAAGCGAAGCGCTGTCCGTTTGCGTGAGCCGTGTGCAGGACGAGCGTGTGTGGGGTGCAACGCGACCGCGACAGAGTGCTGTGAATGTACCGCTTTTTTCCTTTTAAACTAGGTGCTTCACCCCTCAAAAAATGTTGCTTCGCGATCCATCGATACTACTACTAGTAATCCGGTAATCCCGACTAAAACGGCGGCGGGTCTTTTCCAGCGATATTTGGGAGGTTGGCTTAGTTGGGTTTTTAGATTTGTCTCGGTTCAATAAAATGCAGAGTTGGTGATGATGGTGTGCCTGTCATCCTGCAATATAGGCCGTCCGATCTATATCTAACGGATAGGAAGGAAACTATGACAATTTACCGCACTCCTCTCCACATTTGCAGATAAGGCTTTCCTCGTTCATCCTTTTCTCCCACAAGATCTTGATCTTACATGCACTAGTACTCCTACAATATGTATATTATTGTGAAAGTTCATATACACCGGCTGAGATTAATGCAAACACAGCAGATTTTCATTACATTTCGAACTTTTATAAGACAGAAAAATAAAATAAACCCGACCCTAAACCTATTCTACGGCGGCGACCGACGTCCTCCATCTGCGATCTCTATGTACGGGGGCGGGGTTCAAGACCTGTGAAGTGAAGGTGCGGTCTCCGGCAAGGAAGAGTAGAACACGGGATACGGACCGGCCAGTTGGTACACCATGCCTTGCCGCCTCCCATGCCCTACTCATCCTCGGAGGAGTCCCCGACCTCGGCGGTGCGGACGTTGGACGGTGGCAAGTAGGGCGATGGTCGACGGTGCTCCGTCGTCGGCCGCCAGCGTGGCCACCGCCAGCGGTCGCGTCCGCGTCGGCCACGCCGCTATTGCATCGCGAGAGGCGACTTGAGCGGCGGCTACCTCGAGCTTCATCCCGAAGACAAGCTCTCCGCGAGTGTTCGCACTTGCGGTCATGGCGGATGTGGTGTCGGTAGGAGGACGATGCGCTATGGTGTGGAGGTTAGCTGGGCGTTGCCGCTTTAAGTAGCGCATTCGGTGAGGCCAAGCGTCCGGTGCGTCATTAAGTCACAGGAGTTGGTTCCTCGGGCACCGAGCCTCTTAACTACGACATCTGAACGAAGCGGCATGAATGCGGGCAGCTGGCGCCGGCTGGGAACGCTTGCCGCGCGACGGCGCGAGGGACGAGGGCTTTGGTGTGCGTGGTAGTCAGCTGCGGTCGTGGCAATGTTGGAGATGCCCTTTGCTCAAATCGATCCCGCATGTCATTGAAAAAGCAAGACGACCGGCATGGTCTCAGGTCCAGAGGATGCAGTTGGCCGCGCTACACCACTCCGCGGACGCGTCGCGGCGCCCCGTGCATCCACGACGAGCCGGGTGTTGGGATGTGTTTGGATTGTGGCCAAAGTACACCTTACCAAAATTTCGGTCATGAACCAAAGATTGGTCTTTGTTTGGATGGTTGCCATTTCTTTGGCATGCCAATGAACTCTAGCCAACTCTAGTTCATTTTTCTTGCCAATGTCGGCCAAATCATGGGGAACCAATACCTCAACCAAAATTTTGGCTACCCAATGCTTTGATGGGGCAACCTTGAGCACAAACCAAACATACCGTTGGTCGTGCCACAGCACAAACGCCACCCTCGGCACACTGAAACCGATCGTGTCTATCCACGATATGAGTGTGTCGCTCACCGCGGTCGCCGTGTCCAGAGACGGTGCTGGAGCTGCGCCCCGTTGTTGGCCCCAAAGACCCACATGAACGGTTGTCGGTGGCGAGGAGATCGTGGGCCAGCTCCTCCATTGGACTAGTCTGCGCTACGTCGTCCGGACGGGTGTGCCCCACATGTCGGTTTCCCTGTTTTCCCGGCCATATTCGAGCGTTAGTGCTCCGCGTTGCGCATTAGGCCTTTCACGATGTAGGCCAAGCGAGACAACTTATTGTTTATTTGAGCCGTTCAAGTGTAATCATGTGGTGTTTGCTTATTTCTCATTCCTCTCCAACCCTCTTCTCCATCAATCATGTCACCCTCCAGTCGAGTCCATCCTCCCGCATGCCTCATTTGAACATTCTGCCGAGTATCATTCGCATGTACCCATCCTAGTCCTCTTTCAATAGATCTCCGGACCCCGAGATGAAATCGAGAGGGAACGAGTGGGGGCACGTGATACCTAAGGCGGATTCAAAATTTTGAACCGGTGATCATAGCATCCGCAAATCATATATAAAGGGTATTCAATGTTCGTTTCGTTTTTGAACGTACAATATACTCCCTCCTATCCTTTCTACCTTACATATAAGTTTTATGTGTAGTCAAAGTATCTCTACTATGATAAAAAGGTATCAACATTCAACAACGCCCAATCAATATTGTTAGATTAAATACGTACTCCTAGATTTGTACTCGAGATGGTTTCCAATTTGACTATTGACAAGATTAATAGTACTCCTTTCACATAGGTGAGTAAGTCATCTTAGGCTGTGCACCGTGACCAAGGAGGAGGGGAAAACGAGAGACATTAATGTTTATTTGCTAATTAATAGTATTGCATGCAATGAACTAACCATTGCATGTCATGTTTGATAGTCTCGGTCATTAAAGCATGCACACCCTCATCTCTTATTGGTTCATCGTCAAGAAACAAGAAGCGAGGTAGAAGTTAATGCACAGTGCCTCGTGTTTTGGGATTATTTGGTTTTCGTAAGATGACTTACACACCTAGGCGGAGGAGTACATGAGATGTATAATGTGAAAATTATATCATTGGAAACTCCTTTCACATACGAAATTGACCATATGCTTTGTGTAAGTTGCATGTCATATATTATTACTCTAACATTTGGTCAAAGTTAGCCTCGAAAAACGCATTAGACCCTGTATGCTTTGTGTAAGTTGCATGTCATATATTATTACTCTAACATCTGTGTAAGTTGCATGTCCTATATTATTACTCTAACATTTGGTCAGAGTATAGTGGAAGTGGATCCTCTGACGTAGGTATCCCTGCCTTACCCTCCCTTTAGGTCACTTACTGGTGGACCCCATGCTTGCTAGGCCCCGCATGTCAGTTACTCAATGGGTTAGGCCACGTTAGGGGATCCTCATCCGTAGTATACTCCCTCTGTTTTTATTTACTCCGCATAAAACGGAGGGAGTAGTGGTATAATAAATGACGCGGGTAGGGGAGGGGGAGGTACGTCGGTTTGCTCTCAACTGCGGTCCCACAAGCGAGCGAAAACGCAAGACGAAGCGTGTTCCATTCGATAAGCGACGTGGAGGTCCAGCGTGCGGGCTGCTGCGCTAACGCGACAAGAGTGATGTCAGTCAAAACCGATTGACCGGTCGTCATCGGAACCACTATTCACACGGAACCTTATTTGCTCGGCATCGCCAGCCACGCCCTAAAACCACACCAAATCTCAGCCCATTCCCCCACCTTTCGATCCCTAGCCGCATCAAGCGTCCCTAGTTCGCCGAAAGCCATGGTGCGCCGCAAGATCACTTACTACAAGATGCTGACGCCGGAGCGCCGCGCAGAAATCACGGCAGAAATCGCGACTGCGGAGGTCCCGGCGCAGAAGGCCCCCGATGGGTATGAGACAATGGACGTCGACTTCGTGCCGGCGTCCGAGTCCCCCATGGTGAAGGCGGACCAGCAGTTCAACATGGCGATACTAAAGGAGGACCAGGAGGCAGAGGCTCAACTCGACACGGAGCGCGCGCATGCCGCTGCCATCGAGGCTCTCCTGCAGGCGGAACCGGATGTCATGGATGTGAACCGGGCGGCAGAGGCTCAACTTGAGGCGGAGCGCGCGGATGTCGCTGCCATCGAGGCCCTCCTGCAGGCGGAACCGGACGTCCTGGACATGAACCGGGCGGCAGAGGCTCGACTCGATGCAGAGGGCACAGATGCCGCTCTCATCGACGCCCTCCTGCGGGCGGAACCGGAAGTCTTGGACTTGAACCGGGCGGCAGAGGCTCGACTCGACGCTGAGCGCGCGGATGCCGCTCTCATTGACGCCCTCCTGTAGGTGGAACCGGAAGTCCTGGACTTGAACCGGGCGGCGGAGGCTCGACTCGACGCGGAGCGCGCGGATGCCGCTGCCATCGAGGCCCTCCTGCAAGCGGAACCGGACGTCCTCGACTTGAATCGGGCTATGCTCTCGTCCATGTAGAGCGCCCGCACGCTCCACTTGAACGAGTAGCTGGAGGCCGAGGACAACCACGGTGCAGAGACACACGTCGGCAGCGACGGCTGGTTCGCGCCGGCAGCCAAAGACGACGAGGCCGTCTCTTTTCGCGGAGCGATGATAGTTTTCTTTATGTTGTTGTTTTATTATTATGGATCTTTTGCTGTGTAAAACATACTATTTGTTATGCAAGTCGCTTTGAGTCTACCATTTCAGGCGGTTGGATGAATATCCTCGTCTCCTAACCCTTCTTTCCTTCTTCCTCGCCTCTTCTTCTTCCCCAGCAGACCACCTTGACGGGCCGTACGGATACTCGGTTGGATAAACATACTCTATGAACAAAATTATGTGTCAGCGATAGGATGGCTGAGTTTGGTTTGTTCACATGCGACAAAGACGTGTCGATGAGGGTGTGTTCCCTTGGTTGGGTTTGCGGCGTGTAGGAGCAAAGTGTGAGGTGCGGTGCAACCCTGACGCGGGAGCGACCGTGTGGGTGCGGTGCGACCGTGACAGCCGTCTTAAGTGTACCTCCTTCTCATTTTGAAAACTATAGGCAAGCTTGGCAAAATGTGTGGCAAAGTTTGGCAATGCAAGGCCTAGACCCAAACAGGATAAGTACATTACTACTTACTGTCAGGGTTTATTGGTCCCGTTGTATTTCGTGCCAAATTTTGACCATAGATTAAACTAAGAAAATGTTCACACATGTCCCCAAACATTATATTTTTCAAAACTATGTTCAAATACGAATCCAATGAGATAATTTTTCTTGACATGCATTAACATTTTGTTAGTTAAATATTTAGTCAAAATTTGGCACAAACTATAAAAGGACCTATAAACCAGACGGAGGTAGTACGTACTAAAGTACTAGTGTTAAAAAAGAAAGGCGGTGTTTTCCTTCGATACAAATCCTCGCTTCACGTGTCAATTAATGCGTATTTTTTCTCGAAAGACCAAAGAGCTAACCATCTCACTCCTCATCGCTTGATTAATGCAGCGCCATGCAAGCGAACCTTCTCACTTCCGCATGCATGCGGGGATATTAATGTCCTTGGTTGCTAACCCATCAATTTTGCCTCGATTAGTGTTAGTGGCCCTTTGCAAATTGTAATTTTGATATCTTGGCCTTGTGTCAAAAAAATGGAGGTAGTAACTATATTTGAATTCCTTGCCCATTGCGGTGGCGTCGGCGACGATTTTTTTGTGGTTTGGCGAAGTGCGTCGACGGAGAACACCATTGAGGAGACCACGGTAAGTCGTTCATCAAGTGCCGCTGTAAGCGAGACAACTGCCTTATTTGCATCCAGAAGTCCTTTACTAGTACTACTACTAGGAGTACTAGTGCGGTGAATGGTTTCTCGAAGAAGGCGATGGAGAAGCGGAGTCGTGAAGAGTGAAATGATAGTTGCTTCGTCCGTGCTTTGTGATTGACGCCTCACTGCTTTGTGATTTGTGATAGAAGGGACAGGGGAGTAGACTCTATGCTCTATACTGTACTACTCCTACATGCGTCCAAGCATGGGAGAAAGAGGAGAGGCGTTGCATTTTCTATTCCTTCAATCAATCAATCGGGAGCTTGGTTCCATCTTTTGGCTTTAGCAACGCCGTCCACAATGGTTCCCATGATGCCAAAAGCTATTTTCACATTTGGCTACACATTGTGGATGCCCTTAACCGTACCACTTGGTTTTGCTCCTGTGTGCTATCTATACAAATCTCAATTATATTGATCTAAAAATTATAGAATCAAAGATTAGTAAAAAGAGGTGATTTTGCAGCGGATGGCGGGGAGGTTTCTTATTTTCGGAGGGCGTTGTCTGGCGGTTTGCTAACATGCGGTCCCACGTGTCAGTGCTTTACCAAGCTGATCTGCGTCCCACATGAGGCAGAACAACGGCAGAAGCAACACGTGGTTGAGTTGAAGAAGATGAGGGAGAAGCGACCAAGCTGATCCGCGTCCCACATGAGGCAGAACAACGGCAGAAGCAACACGTGGTTAAGTTGAAGAAGATGAGGGAGAAGCGGATTCAACAACGAGTGAAATGATGGTTGCTTCTTCCCTCCAACTTCTTTTTTTAGCATTATTACTTCGTCCCTCCAACTTAACCGCGGGAAAGGTGCAGCTTTATGATTTGACGCCTCATTGCCTGCGTGACCAAGTCGCCGATGCCATAGCCAGCCTTTTGAAGCTTTTGCAAGTAAACACATGGCTGGTTGTGGTCCTGTAGAGAAGTCAACAATATACAAGTCTCCTCTCCTAAAGCCTTCGAAGACTTTCTAATTGTCAGCTGCCATAATCACAACACAACGATACTTGCCAAAGATAACAACCATATCAAGATCACAAAGCATTGAGACTGACATGAGGTTGTATCCTAAGGACTCAACAAGCATGACTTTGTCCATGTGTATGTCCTTAGAGATCGCATAACCTTACCAAGACCCAATACGACTTTTGCCTTTGTCAAGAAAGATGATATGCTTGAGATGTGGCGGTGATAAGGAGCATCCATCAATAGATTCTTGTCACCGGTCATGTGATTTGTACATCCACTATCGAGAACCCACTCGGTGGCTTTGGGTTGATCATCCTGCAGATGAATTAGTACAACTTACGATCTCATATACTTCATCGGTGAAGAATATGATATCAAGTTCATCGATGAATTTCATCATCGATTATAACAGATGAGCAAGTATGAGGACGTGTGAAATGAAAGTTCATTTCTTCATGATTAGCTGCGTCCTATCGAGCATTTTGTCGAGGCCCCGAGAAAATTCTTGAGCGTTTAAAGCACGTGCGGAGACCTGACCCTGCAGAAGAGGTTAGTTCTTTTCTTCACCACCCACATACGGAGGGGTGGCAAAGAGTTCATCGTGCATGCGCACCATATGAGAATGGTGGCATAGAGGCCAAACCATTTCGTTTCACATAAGAGGGGTTAGGGTAAGCATATGAATAAGCGGAGAAATTCTTGAGGACTTATGAACATATTGGTTTGAAGAATAATGCACATATTCATAGCCCTTAGCTCTACCTGCGAAGCAGAGTTGTTATACGATGATAATCATACGAGGACTTTGATCCTTTTGAGGAATTTGATCCACGTGAGGAATTTGGTCCATATGAGGACTTGGATCCATATGAAGAATTTGGTCCATATGAAGAGTTTGAGCGGGGTTCCTATTCTTCACAGGTGGTGTCATGAGGATATTCACTTGAAGACTTTCAAGGCACTTCTTGGGAACCAGATTTTCTTCATAGGGAACCGTTCCTGCGATTAGTGCCAACATATCTAGCAAATACTTCACCATTCTGATTTTTGAACAGTTTATAGTTGAGTCAAATGACTCATCGGAAGAATGAGGAGATTAGGATGTAAAGCGGATAAGTTAGATGGATCAGCTGGAGGTCCTTTGCAGCAACCCATGAGGTTTTGGGATACCGCTCGGGCTTCCAATATTTCCATCAGCATTGAGTTTCCTCTCAAAGGCAATACCCTCTTTCCTAGGGTTCTGTTGAGGATCTGCTTTTAAGCACATCACAAAGAGTCGATGCCCTTTGAGGCTTTTGTACATACTGTCATGTACAATTCCTTCAGCCCTGCATCGTCGGTGATACTAGCAATGTCCTTAGATGAGGAATTAGTGATAGCAGAGGCAGGTGAAGAATTTGTAACAGTTGAAGCATTTGAACATTCGGTGAAGAATTAGCGATTCACGTTCAATGCACTTTAAGCATGGAGGAACAAATTCTTCACGAGAAGCGCTGATTTGTTGAGCAAGTAATGAATCGCGCTCCTTCGAAGATCTTCATAACTCACTCTTAGCTTCTCAAGATCTTGCTTTCTTTGAAGAAATTCATAAGAAAGTTTCTCATGATCGAGACAAGAGAGAGTTATGATGACCTTGAAGGTTGTCAAACCTAGGCTGAAGTCTCTGAAGATTTTCGATCGAGGGCTTTAGTGCGATCCATTTCTTCACCTAACATATCATCACTCTTATCTAGCATGTTTTGAACCTTTTGAAAGCCCTTTGTTGTTTTACAGCAATCTTAGCGAGTTTTGAGTAATCGGGCTTTAGATCTTCATCGATTCATTTTCACTAGATTCGGAGGAGGTATATTTGAGTACCTTGGCACCCTTTGCCATGAAGCAATAGGTGGGGCGTAGTCATCACTATCTTCATCGACTTTGTTGGTGAGGTCATTTTTTCAGAGTTGAAGATGGACTTGCCGCGAAAGCGATGGCGAGAGCTAGACTCGCCAAACCAGACTCAGATTCTTCTGATGCCTCCTCTTCCTCATGTTCCTCAGATTCAGCTTCATAGTCCATTTCCTTGCCAATGAATGCCCGAGCCTTCTTGGAGCTGCTTTTCTTGTGAGAAGAGGGCTTTGAGGATTTTGATGATGAAGATTTCGACGATTTCTTCTTCTTCTTAGCGTCATCAGAACTGTAATCCTTGTGTTTCTTCTTCTTTAATTCCTTTTCCCACTGAGGACAGTCTTGAATGTAGTGACCAGGTTTCTTGCATTTGTGGCAAAGTCTTCTCTTATAGTCACTGGATGAGGAATCACTTTGCTTCTTGAGGATTTTCCAAAGCGACCACGTCTTGAGAACTTACGGAATTTCTTCACGGCGGTGCTAGCTCTGGCCTAATTCTTGAGGATCTCCAAGGCTACTACGAGTCTTCACACTCAGATTCAGATACGCCTTGGCCTTGAGGCACGTGTTTTCCATAGCTAGAACCATAGAGATCTCTCTTTTGACAAGCTGGAACTCATGAGTATTTAGCCTCTCGAGGATATCAGCTGGATCAAGTGACTTGTAGTCAAGACGCTCTTGTATCATCGGTGCGGAGTATCAAATGAGGAATCAAGCGATCTCAACAATTTCTTCACCACCTCATGGCGGTGATGTCGGTGGCACCAAGCGCTTGAAGCTCATTTGAGATGTCAGTGAGGTGATCGAAGGTTTGTTGAACATTTTCGTTGTCGAGTCTTTTGAAGCGGTTGAAGAGATTGCGAAGAACATCAACTCGAGAGTCGCGCTGAGTTGAGACACCTTCATTTACTTTGGACAGCCTGTCCCGAGATGAGCTTGGCAGTTTCCAAAGCACTCACTCTTCCATATTGTCCTTTGCTCGGATGGCCACATATGATATTCTTAACTTGAGAATCGAGTTGCTTGAATCTCTTCACATCGGCAGCATTCAGAGAAGGTGTGGTGAGGAACACCATTTTCCACAACATACCGTAGATCGTTGTCAATTGCCTCAAGATGCATTAGCATCTTGTTCTTCGATAAGGGTAGTCCGTCCCATCAAAGGTAGGACACCTGCTGAGACCTTGATCATACAGTGGTCGACATAACTAAAACTCCGGTGGTTAAACCAAAATCACACGAACAAGGGAGTACCTTTAGCTCGATACCAATTGAAAGTCGTTATATCGACTAGAGGGGGTGAATAGGCGATTTTATGAATTCTTCATCGAGGAATTTGCGGAGAGGAAATTCCTTAGCGAAGAACTACTTACTGCGGAATAAGTACTCGAAGTAAGCATAACAGAATCGGGCATGGTCATCATGATGAAATGAAGACAAACAAAGAGTCGAGTAAAGCGTAAACACGAGGATAGCACAAGATGAAGACAAAAGCAGTGAAGAAATTGAACTGAGGAAATTGAGAAAGTCTTGATCAAAGTCTTCAAACACAGATATGAACAAACACTCAACACAATAATGAGGAAATGAAAGGGTTGAGGAAATAGAACCATTAGGTTGGTGAAGACAAAGATTTGGTAGACTAGTTCCAAGCTGCTGTCTCGGTTATGCGTCTGGTTGGAGCGGCTGAGTATTTAAACTCGAGGACACACAGTCCCGGACACCCAGTCGCTGAGCACGCAGCTCAGGACACCAAGTCCTCACCGTATTCTCCTTGAACTAAGGTCACACAGACCTCGTCCAATCACTCATGGTAAGTCTTCAGGCGACTTCCAAACCTTCACAGACTTGGTCACTCGGCGATCCACAATTCCTCTTGGATGCTCTAGACCATGACGCCTAACCGTCTGGAAGAAGCACAGTCTTCAAAGGTAACAAGCGTCGAGATCCATGCAGGATCAATCTCTTCAGTGATGCTCAATCACTTTGGGTTTGTAGGGGTTTGGTTTTTGGGTTTTTCCTCACTCGATGATTTTCGCTCAAAGTCCTCGGAGGATGGGTTGCTCTCAAATGACAAGTGTCAAGTTTCTCTCGGAGCAGCCAACCAGCTAGTGGTTGTAGGGGCGGCTATTTATAGCCTAGGGAGCAGCCCGACATGATAAGACATAAATGCCCTTCAATGATATGACCGTTAGGTGGATAAGATATTTTGGGACAGCTGGCGCGCAACACAACAACGGTCGGAAATTTGAATCTCAAATTCCTCAGGGCTATCATGTTCCTCACTGTGTAGGCAATCCGCACTGGCGAATTCCTAACTCCTCGGTCGAACAAATTCCTCGTGACCGAGAAGAACTTAAATACATCCTTTGAAGAAATTGACTGAACTCTATGAGATTTCCAAAGGTTTCACTCGAAGGGATTGGTAGGTTTAGGATTTTGAGTTGAGCATCACATGGAAATTTTTCCTTAGTATTTCCTCGACCCCCTTTAACAGTACGGTGTTTCCTATGACTCAAGAAAGAAAAAAATGAAACTACGAAAACAAAAGTCTTCACGCTTCATGTTCCTCAAATGAATACCAAGTCTTCAAGGTCACAACAATTTCTTCACTTTCAAAGTCTTCAGAAAGTCTTCAAAATATCAAAGTCTTCAGTCGAAGAACTTCATTTTTAGGGGTCGACTTTCTCTGTAAATATCAAACTCCTCATAGACTTATAGACCTGTGTACACTCACAACCACATTAGTTTCTTAACCTATAAGTCTTCAATACACCAAAATCACTAAGGGGCACTAGATGCACTTACAAAGGCTCCAACCCGTGCGCGGGAATCACCTGGTTGTGTATGTGTGCATCGGGGACTGATGTGTGCGCTTGCACGCGTGAGGTTGAGCACTTGGCGTGAGAGTGTGTGTTGGTCGTGTGGTGTCTTGGTGTGTGCATGCATGCGTGCGTGTGTGCATGTGAGTGTTGCGTGCGTGCGTGGTTGCGTGTGTGCGTGTGAGTGTTGCGTGTGTGCGTGGGTGCATGTGTTTGTGTGAGTGTTGCGTGGATGGAGTTCGTGTGCATGCGTGCGTGTGTGTATAATCACCACACCAGCTCTGTGTGTTAAAACAGACGGCTCGACATACCAATACAAGGCCACCTTGTCCGTTGTGCCCTTGGTCATGACTTCGCACCACCGTCAAAATATTTTTTTGTCGTTTGTTTTCATTCTTACTAGCAAGATGCCCGTCGTTGCACGTAACATCAAGATGCATTTGTATGACTTGTTTATCTTGTGAGAGAAAAGGATGAGCGAGGAAGGCCTTATTTGCAAATGTGGAGAGGTGTGGGTACCTTTTGCAAAACTGCAATAGTTTCTTTCCTATCCGTCCGATATAAATCGGACGGCCTATATTCTGAGGATGGCAGGCACACCATCATCACCAACTCTGTTTTTATAAGAGTGTATTTTATGTATTTTATAGTAGTGTACATGTAGAGTAGATACAAGTCGACGGTGGGCACGATGTTAGTGAGATAATGTGATTCAACACTAGATTAGGTGCCACGTGGGCGTTCAACTGGTCAAATAGTCATGTCATGAGCAAATACAGAGTTATACGGTGAGCCCGTGATTTGTATAATAACCACTAAGCGTAAGCGGTGACCGTAATGAGTGGATTATGAAGTCAATGTATGTATCGTGCTTTCACTTCAAATACAATGATCGTCATTGCATATATCGCGAGAGAAAGATGAAACACGCGTGAATTTTCTCGGGGCTTACTTTTAGAGGACATGGAGATAGTTTTGTGTGCATACGTGAAAGGCGTCTGGGGGTATGCGATGGAGAGAGAGATGCTCTTCGTTTCTCTTTATTATGACTAACTTTGTATATAGTATAAAAATATGCAAATTCACGGTCTGCAGAATAAATATCATTGTGGGCACAATGCAATGCAAATTAGCGTCAGTACTCCTCCATATAACTTTGTAATGTTGTACATATGTAGAAACTCTAAAATAATTTTTGGCCACACTTTATTCAAAAGGAATGTTGTATGAAATAAGCGTGAAGAGAGGCTTTTTATATCAATGGGGTGCGTGATGTAACATGTGTGAATGTATAGTTGATGCATTTGGCGGGGCCTAGAGAGGTATGTGTGTGTATTACGATTCGAGAGAGGCATGGATAGAGGGAATTACCGAAGGTGGGAGAGATAGCACGAGAAATGAGGGTGGTCTAGAGAGAGCGAATATGGCGTCACGACAAGAGATTCCATTCCCTTGAGTGTGTATATGCAAGGGGAGGAATAGAGGCACCAGGAGAATTTTTACGTGTGTGTGGTGTTTGTGTTGGTATGTGTGGGTGTGAGAAGATAATGAGGCGGGGCGGAGGGTGTGTCACCGGTGAGGCCCGTGGGTCGAGGTGAGGCCCTTTGTTCGGTTCCGTCCTGCGCCACATTGGTCGGCCCATGACACATTTAGGAAGACCCATGGATGACTAGTCGTACAAGACAAAGATAGCAGAATTGTGAAGGACTCTGTGTCCTTGACAAAGCCGGCTAGGATTTGTAACCCTAGGTTCTCAGACTAAGGTAACCCCTCCATCTCTCGATATTACTATTCATCCAACCTAACTTTAAGGGCATCCTACAGAATGCTCTGCTAGAATCATACTAAATCGATTAGGAAGGAGGTGTGAGATAATGCGTGAGAGGCAGGCGTAAAGATAATGTGCGTACATGAGACACGAGGCAGGTCCATGTATATAGAAAGGATCGATGAAGATTGTGCGTGTGTATGTTTGCGAGAGGAAGAGTGCTTGTGATAAAGGTTAGTGAAAACAGTTGTAAATGGTTACGAGAGGAGGGAGGTTATATCTAGAGAATGTGTGCGAGAAAGACACCTCGGGAGAGAGTGTGTGAGCATGTGTGAGAGACCACCGATGGAGAGTGAAACTACACGTAAAAGACTGCTCTACACATTGATTAAAGATATAAATTGTATCCAAATATTAGGATGGGATCATGATATTTGCAATTAGCGTAAGGGCGGTCATTGATCCATCGGACATCTAGACATCTAGATTCTATCGACACAACTGATCCACATAGTTAGTATTTTGAACTCCGGACAATGCATCGCTTTAGCAATCGAATATAAGCGTGAGTATAGTTCATGTTGTGTGTGTAAAGCACATTATACATACAAAAGTTACACAATGGACATTTATAAATAGCTACCTATGAACTAGTATACATTTGAATTCAACCTAAGGTGGTTTAAAAATCGAATTCAACATGAAGTCCATTCAATTATTTGAATTTGATATCATGGCATTTGTAAACCATACCTAAACTATGGGGTACCAATCTTTGCTCTGATTTTGTACATAATAGCATATGTAGTCGTGTACAAAATAGATTCAAATTAGCTCCTCCATTCCAAAATAATCGTAGTTATAGGATTTTCAGTGTCAAAATTCAAAAGGAAGCGGATAATTTAATGAGGTTTTCAAACATACAAGGTCAAATATAACGTTGTCTATTTAGGTCAATCCTCATAGTTCAAGAGTACTCTAAGCGTGAAGGCTTGTGTTTCAAAATTTGAATGAAGCGCCAAAGAGCCTCTACTACTTGAAACCGCGTGAGACCAATGTTTGGTAGTACAAGTAAATTACTTTTCTAATAACTCCGACACGTGAAACCTACCGGCCCGACGTCCAAAGGTCTAAACCAGGGTAGGTTTTAGCTTCATCTAGGCCACGCAACCGCCTCGAAAAACATTCATACACAATGGCCACCTAAGCACACATGCTGTGATCAAATCGCTCCGCCCACTATTTGGGACACCAGGATTACCATCCTACCCCGACCATGAGAGGTCCGAAATTTAAGAGGGGGCAAAGCTTGTACTTTCCCAAATTTCAAACAAGTCGTCCCATCTTCTGTTCCAAAAGCCAAAAACAAGCGCGTCCCAGACCGAAACATGGTTCCCCCACCCGTCCGATTCCCCATTAGTACTCCGTGGGCGCCAAAACTACTGAGGAGTCTGGACTAGGGGTGTCCGGATAGCCAAACTATCATCTTTGGCGGACTCCAAGACTATGAAGATACAAGATTGAAGACTTCGTCCCTTGTCCGGATGGGACTTTCCTTGGCGTGGAAGGCAAGCTTGGCGTCACGGATATGTAGATCTCCTACCATTGTAACCGACTCTGTGTAACCCTAACCCTATTCGGTGTCTATATAAACCGAAGGGTTTTAGTCCTTAGGACGAACAACAATCATACCATAGGCTAGCTTCTAGGGTTTAGCCTCCTTGATCTCATGGTAGATCTACTCTTGTACTACCCATATCATCAATATTAATCAAGCGGGGTAGGGTATTACCTCCATCGAGAGGGCCCGAACACAGGTAAAACATCGTGTCCCTTGTCTCCTGTTACCATCCGCCTAGGCGCACGATTCGGGACCCCCAACCCGAGATCCGCCGATTTTGACACCGACATTGGTGCTTTCATTGAGAGTTCCTGCGTCGCCGTGACCTATAGGCCCGATGGCTCCTTCGATCATCAACAACGGCGGTCCGGGTGAGACTTTTCTCCCGGACAGATCTTCGTATTCGGCGGCTTTGCTGCGGGCCAATTCACTTGGCCATCTGGAGCAGATCGAAGCTTCGCCCCTGGCCATCAGGTCGGTTGGAAGCTCGAACTATCGGCCGATGTCGCGGAGACTTGAACTTCGGCGATTCGAGCCACGGCCAATCGCTACCGCCTTTGTCTCGATGGGTGCGATCTAGCTCTTCCGCGAGCGATTGCCACGGAGGCCGCACCGATGCCGCTCCGATCCTTAATCCGGAGCGGTTTCACCGATCGAGGGCGGTTGGTTGGACACCGCCTCGGGGCTACAATCTCAACGGCGATTGAGCTGAACTCCATCCCTGTCGCTGCGAAGACCTTAACTCCAAGGCGCGGACTCCTCTCCGGACTCCGAACCCTCAGCGCCCCCCTGCCAATCGAATCCGATTAGGCGCCGATCATGGAGTTCACTGCCTCGAAATCTTTCAAGACTCGCCCTTTGGCGTCATCCTGAATTCACTAAAGTCTCTCTCTTTGTCGAGAGCCTGGCGGACTACGGTCGGGAAGGTTGAGATGCGACGACGAAGAAATTCAACGCCCACCCACCGCCCACTTTGTAGCCATTGTCGAAAGCTTAAGCGATGTGCTCGATTTCGACTCGAAGACATCGACGGTATGGACGGCGATGTAGGAGACAACCATGAAGCAGCACCTATAGGGTCTGGGCAACCACCTCATCCCATGATGTATACATGGTGGATACACCTAAAGGAAGTGACGACGAGGAACAACGGGACACTACGAAGGATAAATCCTCGAAAAGCAGTCAACACGGCGGCGTAAGCGCCGCACCAAGTCCGCCTCGACAAAGACCTAGCCATAGAGCAGGCGAACGGTGGGCGACGAAGATGCTATCGAGCAACCGTCCGAACAGGACAACTTGGATAAACAACCCGTCCCCGGCGAAGATAACAGTCCGGACGATCTCACATCGGACAAATTGTTGGAGCAGAAGAACCTCCACAAAAGGCTCATCGCCACTGCGCGTAGCCTGAAAAAGTAGAAGCGGAAGCTCAAAACAGCGGAAGATGCACTCAGAATCAGATGGAGCAAAGTATTCAACACCACAGACAAATCTGGCGACGATCGCCCGAACAAAAACTACCCAAAGAGAAAACTACTGCCCAAATTTGATGAGGAGGCCGTAGAGCCCCCACAATCAAAAATCAAGAAGGCCACCCGGTCGGATGGGCGACCCCATGGCAAACAGAGAGCGGCAAATGGCGCCGCACACAAGCCGGTACGCGATCCGCATAAGGATTCACATCAAAAGGATGGCCCAGTTAGGTCCATCTATGGGCCGAGAAAGCAAGCTCTTCAAAGCAATGCAACACGCCAAATATCCGAACATCACGGCACACCCAAATATAGGGGTGCCGCACACCCTAATGTTTCACCGATGAGTCTTTGGATCACGAATTCCCAGCGGGATTCAAACCCGTAAACATAGAGGCATCTGACGGAACAACAGACCACGAGTGCGGATTGAGGATTACATCCTCCACATACACATGGCAAGAAGAGATGATCTCCACGCCATAGAATACTTACCCCTCAAGCTCAAAGGGCCAGCTCGGCATTGGCTCAAAAGCCTCCCTGAAAATACCATTGGAAGTTGGGAAGAGCTCGAGGATGCTTTTGGGAAAATTTTCAAGGGACTTATGTCCGTCCTCCGGATCTGAGATGATTTAAGTCATATAACTCAACAACCGGAGAGTCAGCCCATAATTCTGGAACAGGTTCCTCACCAAAAGAACCAAATAGTCGATTGTCCGGACGCTTGAAGCCTTAGCAGCTTTCAAACACAACGTCCGAGATGAATGGCTCATGAGACACCTCGCCAGAGAAGCCGAGAACCATGACTGCATTAACAAGCCTCATGACCGCTTTTTTGCGGGAGAGGATAGTTGGCTGGCAAGATCAGATACCAATGAGCCAAGTACATCCGAGTAAGGGATGGAAATGGAAAACCATGATGCAGCAAGGACCAGCGCCGA
Organism: Aegilops longissima; assembly: GCA_021605205.1. Taxonomy (NCBI): domain Eukaryota; kingdom Viridiplantae; phylum Streptophyta; class Magnoliopsida; order Poales; family Poaceae; genus Aegilops; species Aegilops longissima. The sequence continues at coordinate 33,686 of JAHIAM010002839.1, forward strand.
ATTAAGAGGAGCGGTCCAAAGAGCGCGGCGATCAGCGCCGGATTCAAAAGCTCACGGCGAGAACAATAAAAACTGCCCCTTAAGGACAATAGCGATGAGCTATCCAACAAACAAAATCTTGGACAAGATATGCCAAATCAACAATACTTCGGGAAGCACGCAAACCATATCCACAGAGATTGTTGGGTCTTCAAGCAGTCCGCAGACTCAACGCCCGTACACAAGGGGCTCGACACACCAAGTGAGGATGATGGCGAGCACCACAAGCGAGCCCGGAAAACAAAAGAATTTCCCACAAGAAGTCAAAGCAGTAAACTTACTTCAAGTAACAAAAGGGGAAAGCAGGCGGCACCCATTAAATTACGCTGCTGCACAATCTACCCTAGCGAGTACCAACACTGGTTGTCAAAACCAATCACCTTCGACCATCACGACTACTCGAAAGTATCCGGACGCAGGATGGACTGCCTTGATATTGGATCCTATAATCGACGGATTCCAATTTACACAAGTCCTCATGGACGGCGGCGATGACATAAACCTGATATATTAGGACACAATCCACGGGATGGGGATAGAACCAACCAAAATTCGCCATAGCAACACCTCCTTCAAAGGGTAATGCGGGCCCATATGCCCATTATACGGGCTCCCTCTGCTAGAAGTTGTGTTGGCTCATCGACAACTTCTTCCGCCAAAAGTTAACCTTCCACATCGCCCCATTCAAAAGTAGCTATCAAGCACTACTAGGGCGTGAAGCTTTCGCCCGCTTTAACGCAATACCGCATTATGCATCTCTTACACTTAAAATGCCTGGTCCACGCGGCATCATCTCATTAAAAGGGAGTATTAAGTGTTACTCGAGCACGGAAGAACGTGAGACTCCCTTGACAGCCCCACACCAATCCGGCTCTGCTGATCAAAGCACCTGAATAGGTCATTCAAACCCCGGACACGGCTAGACGAGTTCGGCGCCTACTAGCGGCATACCCCCATACAAGGGGCTGCATGCACGTACAAAAAGAGACAATAAAGCTCAATTTTATTCACCTTCCGAACTGTACTCTATTTATTTAATATAAAGTACATTTCTCGCACGATATTTTTTCTTTTCAAACTAAGTTCTTCTCTTTTCTGAGATGAACACCATGCTACACCGTCCGAGGATACGGCTGCGGAGAACACAGCGCAGAGCGTGCAGCGAGGACCCGTCGCAAGGATTCTTTTCAGATTAAGACCTGCGTAAACCTTTTTCTGTCTCTTGTTGATACCGTCCCCGGTTTCTTACTATAAGCGAGGAGGAGGCTAGCGTTTTGGCATCGGCCGCACCAAATTTTTGCGTGCACGGACACGAGGGCTTAGGGCATTATTCTGCCCGTTTTCATAAAGACCGAATACCTTAGGGAGTGTTCGGCGTCTCGAGTTAGGCCTTATATGCATCAGCTCGAATCATGTCTTTGGTCAAATGTTGGGTTTGCCCGGCTCCCATGTTTTGGTACCTTACGTTCCGTTATATCGGCTAAGGTAGCCTTTGGGAGAACCACTGCGATTGTGCCCGGTTGAGCTGGGTTGAGCACCTCGATGAGAAAGCTAAAACTGATTGTCATGATATAGCGTGAGACTGGTCATCCACTCGATGACCCAGCGGAATGTTTAGAATTCCCCGCATTGACGAAGGGCGTTTCGGTCGAGCACATACGCGCCCCGAATTCGGGAGAGCGCGGTGCCCCTAGGGGCTATATAGTAGCCCCACCATCGAGCTCCTATGGCTAAGTGAAAGTGTTAAAGAATTATAGTCCGGTTGCCTAGTTTGCTACGCTATCACCTCCTTCACAGGACCAAGGCGTTGGATTAAGTGTGAAAATCGCCTTTTTGCAAACACCCCGCACTATGTGTGTGGGGCTGAAGCCAAAGACTGCCATCTTCGGGTTACATACACATATACATCAGCGGCCAAGACAGAGGCGTTTTAATACTTGAGCGCACAAGTATAAAAAGCTCTTATATTATATTGAAACATTGTTTTCACAAATCATACATGTCATTTAAACATAATATCCTTGAGCCTGCGTCTCTATTAAGCAGCGCCTGCAGACTTCCTCAAAATAGTGCTCGGCGGTACTCGGCTCTGTCCGAATCTTGGGATGCAACGTCGGTGGCCTTCATCTCCGCCAAGTATGTCTTGACACGGGCAAGAGCCATCCGCTCCCTCAATACCGCCCGACCGCTTCATTGCATCGTCTGCGGTACCGCACCAAGGAACTGCTGCACTAAGCCAAAATAACTCTTGATTGGGGTCCGCCGCCACAAATGAGTCATGACATGCTTCATGGCAAGTCCGGATGTCGATTCAGCTCGGCCCATTCGCCAACCGATCGGTCAGCGGAAGAGGGCGCTCGACTATGGAATTGCGACCAATATAGCTCTTCCTTACAGTGCCCCTACGGCCTCGGAAGTGCTCAATCGCGTCCATAGCCTTCGCCCCTAAGTCGAGATAAGCATCCTCGAACTCCACAACTTGTCCAAGCGAGCATACTTGGATCCGTATATTTCCTCCGCAGCGAAAGCGGTGTTCCGGCCGCAATAGCCCCGCCTAACTCAGCTCCTCCTTGGCAGCTCTCAAAGCGAGCAGGCATCCTTGGATTCGGCGGTGGCCTTTTCAGGTCCTCTTGCTCCGCTTGCGTTCTTTTCAAGAACCTCACAGCGGTCGGTAGTATTCTTCAACTTTATGGCCATATCGCCCATTTCCTCTTTGCTTGGCGATGAGCAGCCCGTTCGACTTTTAGCTCTTGGCCGCCCTTAAAACAACCGCATTACTATTTACGGCTTGCTCTTTAGCTCGGGCGAGTTCCGCCCGTAGCTCCTCCACACAGCGGCACCACCTGCATTAAGCATACAAGTAGCAAAGGCACGGCGTCAAGCTCCCTTACGAGTCCGCAAAGTAGTCGCATACCTTGTGACTCGTCAAACCGCTTATTGACAAGCGCGATGTCGCATTGCCTCGTCAAGTTGCCGCTTTAGTTCGGCAAATTCATCATCCGGCTGGCCACGGACGCCCGCCACCTATTTAGGAAGCGGCGATATGTTATAACTGAGATTATGATCCTCAAGACGCTGTCAATTTTGACAACATACCGAGTATCGGGGCTACTATCTATCTGGCGCATTCTATATGCATAAGCGTCGGAAGGTACATCATTTTGCATACCTCGAACCCGTCGGTAAGCTTCGGCGGCTTCATGCAATCCGCTCTCGGCGGATGCAATTCTTTCAATCACCGTACCCATTAGCGCGCGGTGATCTTACGAATAACCGCTCGCCCGAGCAGATCCTTCACTCCTCCGACCGACGCCCGGTTGGCGCGGACCTTCCGCCCCGCCGGACTCAGGAAACCCTCGCGGCGACACCTCGTGGTCGTCCGCGCCGCATGAAGGTGCGACGGTGGAGCATTTCGCTCTCCATCATCTCCGGAAGAAGATCCCCGAAGGCGAGCTCTCGAGAAAGGCTGAGATCCGAACTACAAGGTATGATTTGGTTATCTTGAAATGTCTGAGGATGTCCCTTATTACAAGACCCTTCTTTTTACTTACGGCTCATTGGAGGCTGATCCCCTTGGGGAAATAGTGCGGCTGGGGTACTTCCCAGCACGGACTCTCTAACGAATTTCTTTCCCTCTTTGAGGCCTTGACCTCCGGATCTTCGAGCGGTCCTCTACTCTCCTTGGAGGGTGGGACTTTTGATCCCTCCTTCCTCGAAAGCCTCCTTCGTGGAGGCGGTTGCTCCCTGCTCCCCCTTCACCTTCTTTAAAAGGCGCGACCTTCAACATCTTGGTCGACATGGGATCGGCATGGTCTCCGGAGGGAGTCGGACACCTTATTAACTTTGCCTTGGCTATCCTCCTGTTCAAAAGCGGCTCCTTAAAGGGCATGTATATATGATAAATGAATGAACAGCTTGTCGGTTCTGAGGTTACTTACTTGAGTATCTGGGTGATTGCAGCTTAGACCTGCGTCCTCGGTCAAGTCCGGACACTTCTCTTGTGATCCGAAGAACAGTTTGTACATCTCCATGGGCGTCGCACCCATAAAATGTTGGAGAGCTCGTGGTCCCTCGGATTAAACTCCCACAGACGGAGGCGGCGTTTGCGAGCGTAGGCGCCCGAATCAGCATAACATGCACCGTTCACGACCAGATTGATCTCTCTTTCTTGGAGGTCTCGAATACGGCCTGCAATGATGGAGCGTCCTTGGGCGGCCCCAGTCGAGCCTCGGTTGACCCATGATGCCAGCCGCTGTGGTGGACTGGCGAAAGGCGGGTGGCGCCACCCATTTCGTGCCCCTGGGAGCGGTGATATAAAACCACTCCCGTTGCCACAAACCAAGCTCCTCTTGAAAAGAGCCCTCGGGCCACGGAGCATCAGCACACTTGCTTATAACCGCCCCTCCGCACTCTGCTTGTTGCCCCTCAATCATCTTCGGCTCCACCTTGAAGGTCTTGAGCCACAATCCAAAGCGAGGGGTAATATGGAGGAAGGCTTCACATACGACAATGAATGACGAGATATGGAGGATGGACTCCGGATTCAAGTCATGGAAATCCAGCCCATAATAAAACATGAGCCCCCCGCACAAAGGGATCCGTAGGGAAGCCTAAACCCCGAAGGAAGTGAGACATGAACACCACGCTCTCGCCGGGCTCGGGAGTGGGAATGACCTGCCCTGGAGCAGGCAGCCTATCGAAATCTCGCGGTTAGATACTGGCGTCTCGCGCTTTAGCACAACTTCTACGTGGACGGAAGAGGACATCCATCGGCCGAGCTGGTCGGAGCCGGACATCGTCGAAGGTCGAAGCGCCTAAATATGAAGCTTTGGGTGTTAGAACTCGAAGCGAGGCGAACTTCGATGGAGGTGGAAAAAGAAGAGGGCCTTGGTCTCATTATAAAGAGGTTGAATACCAAGAGCCCTCCCGTGGTCGATTAGGACTGCGCCGATAGAGGCGTGCCGGCGGGCATGGTTGGGTTACCACGTCCGTATTGATGAGAATCCGGAATAAGGGGCGTGATCTATGCTTTGATAAGGCGTGCCAAGAAAACGCCTCGCTTCGCGCTGAGGTGGACAGATAAAAAGCGATTAAGTATAAAAGCTTGGCGTGGTGTGATGTCATGCCGCGGAATCGTCAGCAGATCTGTGCAAAAATTATTCTCTCTACGGTGGTATGTGGAACTTGTTTTGCGAGCGGACACTATCCTTGTGTTCAAAACCTTCTATGAAGTATTGGAAGAGGAACCCGCCTTGCAATGCGAAGACAATATCTTGCGCGGACTAAATCGTCATTGAAGCCTGGTTCAGGAGACTCTTGAGGAGTCTGGACTAGGGGTGTCCGGATAGCGAACTATCATCTTTGGCGGACTCCAAGACTATGAAGATACAAGATTGAAGACTTAGTCCCTTGTCGGATGGGACTTTCCTTGGCGTGGAAGGCAAGCTTGGCGTCTGGATATGTAGATCTCCTACCATTGTAACCGACTCTGTGTAACCCTAACCCTATTAGGTGTCTATATAAACCGAAGGGTTTTAGTCCGTGGGGACGAACAACAATCATACCATAGGCTAGCTTCTAGGGTTTAGCCTCCTTGATCTCGTGGTAGATCTACTCTTGTACTACCCATATCATCAATATTAATCAAGCAGGAGTAGGGTATTACCTCCATCGAGAGGGCCCGAACCTGGGTAAAAACATCGTGTCCCTTGTCTCCTGTTACCATCCGCCTAGACGCACAGTTCGGGACCCCCTACCCGAGATCCGCCGGTTTTGACACCGACACTACCTCTCCACCAACTGCGAAACCCCGGCGTCCTCCGTCCGCCACCCCATCCCACCCATTAACCGCCGCCCTCCTCCATCACGCCAGAGCCGATACCCCGACGTCATCGTCCACCGCAACCTCAACCGCAACGCCCTCCATGGCTAGTAGTTGAAGCCGAGGCCAAGCCGTCCGTACCCGAGCCAGTTCAACCACGCGGTCCTGCGCCTCACCGCTGCCGCTCCAACTTCGCCACCCTCCACCGCACCGGAGTTGTTCCTGCTACGCCGTCCTTCACCGCCTCGGATCTGCTTCCCCTCTGCCGACATATAGCCACGGCAACACAGTCAACAATTTGGCCATGGGTTCGTCCAAGCCTGCACCCTCCGGAACATCGGTTTCCCCGGTAAAAACAAGAAGATCGGCGCAACATGTGGAGGTGACCACACTGGCAACCAAAGAAGGTACTCATCTTCCCTTACTCGTGCAAATATTACGTCTCGCTTGCGGTATTCATCCCACAGAAGACACTAGTTGACCGCTTCTTCTTGATACTAGAAGTTCCTAGTAACTCGCGATGCACAAGGTTTCTCCTCATATACTATTTCACCTTAGCTAGAGGTCCGTCGCCCCCTGAATTTCAATTTCTGGCCAGTTGATTCCCGATTAACGGAAGCATTCCCGTAATGTAACGCGCTAATACGCCTATTACGCCGGGAAGCAGCGCTTTGGTGTTTATCTTAGGGGTGTGTGCGGCCTGAAACTCTTGGCGCCCGATCTGGAGGTCGGTCGGGATTAAAGGATGGCCTAGGCGTTGCCAAGCAGCGGTGGTGTGAGGTCGATGGGAGGGCGGGCGGCGAGGCGAGAGTGCAGGCGGTGGTCGTTGGCGGTTCGAGAAAGATCGTCCAACAAAGGATTGGCGGGAGGTAGACAAAGGCCATCTGCCGTTCCTTATAGATCGGACGGTTCATTAAAAAATTGACTAACCTATTTATTTTCATCATTGTTATCTTAGATATGACCACATGTGGTGGTGTCTTTGGAGGAGTACTGCATTTCCTGTGCTCATATATTACAA